>JAXQQM020073865.1:0-124411 GCA_034641835.2 Pinus albicaulis | reverse complement strand
TTGATAAAATCAGCTATTGATTAAATAGCTCTCCAGGTGAGAACCTAGAGAGTGTATACACACATACACACACTCTATTACATTGAATGAGATGAGCCTTAATTATATAGGCTCTCATACAAACGGGATGGTTTCAACCATTCCCTTAATATGAGGATATGAGATCTATGATTAGAATCTCAATCCTATCTCTATGATAACAACCACCTAACTATGGATTTCTCCATTAATTCCAACACTCCCCCTTAATGGAGAAAGTGTATTGAATAATAACATATGATAACATATGCCTGCTGGTCTAGTCTCAGCTAGGCTTACAATGGTAAAAAAAATATAAAAAAACTTGGTAACAGAGTTTTCATCTTGGTCTTATGCTTGTGAGACCATATTTGTTCATTCGTGGATGAGGCTTCATCTTCACTTTCTTTGTCATGAGATAGTGATGTATCTTCGCCTCGTTTCTTCCCCAGTGATGGAAAGCTTGAACACTTATCCTAGCCCTTTTGAAAATTACGACAAGCTTAATAGAAAATTGTTTTCTCTCACCATTTCTGGTGTCACGCGTGTAAATTTCAACAATAGTGTCATCTACACACATATAAATATTGATGAGATTATCACATTTTAAATTATGTCCAGCTCTGTCTTCTTCTGCCACGTCTTCGCCGTCATCTTCATGTGTCTCGTCAAATTGATCTTCAACACTGTGTTCATCTTTACATCCCTCCTGAAGATCAACTTGTGACTCTTCAATATCAGAATCTTGCACAACGGATTGTGCCTCTTGTTTCTCGTGGTCATCAACAGAACCACACTGTTTTTCTGAAAAAATTCCAGACTTAAAAATACTTCTCATGCTAAATAATCCAAATGCCAACATGGGAATATCATCATCATCATCATCAGAATCAAAAATATCTAAAAATATAGACATACTATTAAAAGGTCCAGCTTATCTGGTTTTGTCTTGCTTCCAGATTTTGACTCCACTCGGTCCTCTTATGAGCTCCAACAACCCCGTTTCCACGCAGGCGGGAATCCTCCCTTCGACAGCTCTTCAACAGTAGAACCTTGTAGACTGTGGCTTATATGCCACGTAGGGCTTAATGCCCTCATCTCTTGCGACGAGCAGCAAATGACCTCTCAACACCCTGGAAATGATATCGACATCCAATTTTGATGCATGTGACACATATTTCTGCAACTTCGAGATTTACATAGCAGCAAAGTGTGAAAGCTCGGGCATGTTTGGTAAATTCAGATGAAATTTCAAATAAAGAAGAGAAGAGAAGCATAGTAGCTACTTTACTCTTTTGAACTACGCAAAGGCTTTTTGGGCAGCACCTCAGTGTTCTTTGCTCTTACCAGAATTTTAGCAGAATTTTCTCTAAAGAATGTATCACAAAAAATGAGAAACCTGTTATTTTAACAGCTTTAATACCTAGTAACACTCAGTCCATACAAAGTTCCCATAGATAAAATGTCATTTACAATTTACATCTGCCCTCAGACCCGGTGAAATAGATCATGTTATTCAATGCGATTGCGCTTATTGCTTGAGACAATAAGACTCGATCATAGCAAATACAACTTAAGAAACGAGGGAATTATATGGAAGAGACTTACTGGCTCAAGTATTAGCCATTTAGTGGAACCAAATTAGCATATCTCTACATGCCGGTTGGCATATTTTTGATCCAATTCTACCCATCAATGAAACTGCTACTTAAAAACGGTGCAGCCTCCTCGCCACTGAGCTCACGCGACCTTAGGTTCAGGTACAGTGAGGTTCAACCTCCAACGGCATAGTTTCAGCACCCATCTCCAACGCTGTTGTTGAATATCAGCATCCCCCTCTTCACTGCACGTTCCCCTCTGAAGCGACCTTGCAGTGAACGATGCCAACAATCCAACGTGCAGTGTCAGCAGTCCAATGTGCCTTCACTGAGGTCTTTCATGCTATTGGAGTGCTGCTTCAGAATGAGGATCACGCTAAGGATCTCCGCTTCAAACACAGCACAGAGATGGGACACCACAATTTAAAAAAACAAATTATGAATTATGATGCATTGAATTTCGCTGACCCGCTACTTCGATCCACTCGAGCAACCAAACTTCGGCCGCTCATAAGCTCTGTGGATCCGATGGAGTCGGCTTCCAACCACAGCAGCAAGATTCTTCGATTCCTTTTGAAATCGGCCACGAGAACACAGTCCAAACGTTTTCACTGAGGCACTTGCAGGTGACTACAACCGATGGACTACAGCCTCCACCAACAGACACGCAAATTCGCCTTTACGGCCTTCTCACAGGCTCTCGGCTTCACGCAACATTCACTCTCCCACAGATTTATTTAGCTTCGACCTGAAGCTCCGATACCATGATAAAATCAACTATTGATTAAATAGCTCTCCAGGTGAGAACCTGGAGAGTGTATACACACATACACACACTCTATTACATTGAATGAGATGAGCCTTAATTATATAGGCTCTCATACTAACAGGATGGTTTCAACCATTCCCTTAATATGAGGATATGAGATCTATGATTAGAATCTCAATCCTATCTCTATGATAACAACCACCTAACTATGGATTTTTCCATTAATTCCAACAAAAGTAGTGTTTGAGCATCCTATCTTCAAAAGGATCTCCTAACATTTTCTGTCCATTCAGTTTTTGTGAATAGAAATTGTAGTTATTTTCATTTGAAAACATGGTATAAGGATTTTTCCAAGAATTTTCAAATAACTCATGTTCTCCTTGGTGCTTCCTCTTTGACTTTTGATTCCCATACTTGTTTTTGTCATAGATTTTTCTCAGTAGAAAATATATTCTTTATCATTTTTAAAACAAATGATGATGTCATCAATGTATACCATAGTGAAGAAATTGGAAATCGAAAACATAGTTTTCTTTTAAGGTTTCTCCAAAATTCTTTGGTCCAAGAAGTATTTGTTTAAACATGCAATTGTCCTAAGGAAACTTTGAAAAAATCTTTGAGCTGATTTATCTAAAGTGGTATCACTTGATGGTAACTCGAAAACTACCATGCAATGAGATTTAAGTTAGAACCCTACCCTTCGTAAAGTATGATCGTTTTTGGTAAAAAGGTTTTGTTCTTTTGGAAATGTTGATTCCGGTACCTAAAGTCTATACAAAGACTATGTCCTTTTGCCTTCTTTCTAAGTGAACTTAACTGCTAAATATTTCCATGATTCTTTTTGAAAGGAGGGCTTTCTTTAGAACAATGGCCGTGTTACAAGGTTTTAGATTAGCTTTCCCACACACATAAGCATTCTGAAATTTTTTTCTGCTACTTTGTATTTCTTTGTTTTGTGTGTAGCGACAAAATTTAGACAACTTAATTATTTCAAAGCCTAAGTTTACCCATGCTATCTTCCTCTATACTTCCACTTTAGCAAACATTTCTTTGGGGTCTACAATAATATTTGTGAAAATTGACAATTTTTCCAAAAGGGAAAAATTCTTGGATGATGAAGTATCTAGGTAAGGCAAAAACATAAGACTATCTGTTTCAGATTCCAAAAGATTTGTGTTTTGTGAGGGCATCTCATTTTTTAAGGATTAGCAAAAGGAGGAAGTTGTATTTTGGTGGTTTTTCCTTCATTTGAACAATCTATTTCGTTCTACATCAAGCTGTTTTCCCGATATTTCATTTTCAATTTGCGTAAAATCAAGTTCAATTTTATTATCTTGTGGTGTTTCGTGGTCATGATAGTTTTGACCGTCGAATTCATCATAGAGGGACCGATCCGATTATTGCAATGTGCTCAGATCTTCACAATCTTCATTCATTTTCTCATTAAGGTCATTTTCATTATACAAGATGAATGAATATGTTTTAATGAATGGATTAGATAGGGGTGTTGTTGGGTCTATCTAGGCTACTTACCATATAATTCATGTGAGATCTCTGTGAGAGTCTCCTTGTTTGGTTAAAAATTGGGATGGTAGCACAAGACATGTCAAGTTGGAGGTTCCCCAAAGTTTGGCTCCCCAAAATAGGGACAAAAGCATTCCATATCTGGGGAATATCGGCCCACGACTATGTCCATGACCAAGCTCTTAGCAGGATTTCAGTTATATCACACATAAGTCCCCTTGATAAGCCCATGCATTTAACCCCGCTTGAATAGAAGGAATACAGAGTCTTTGTAGGGCCTAGTTATTTCTAGGCCCAATATTTCCATCACTACCTTTGGCATGAGGTCAGAGAGGCGCGCAGTCTAGCATGGCATTATGTAGGATTTTTTTCATGTGTGTTTAGGCTAACATAGAATGGGGAATGGCTCCTTTCCTTGGTATTTTCCATCTACTTCGGTCCAAACAACAACTCGGTTTATCATCCGTCAAATTCAAGAGTATTGGTATCATTTCCTATGTTCAAAACTTTAAAAAATTGGGAGTGGTACATCCCCGAGCTACCTGCCTGCTGAGGGGGATGGTTATTTTGATTTTAGCGATCTCTCCTTCAAAACTCGAAAGGTACTTGAGTTTTGGACATATTTACATCAGTTTTATCAGCCATAAATTTTTCCACATTTTTAATTTTTTGATTTTTATTCGAGGCTTCGGTCGCAGATTTTTCTCGTGGCCACTAGTAGAGGTGGTAGGACAACTTGTGTCAACACCTCATTGTCTTGTTTTATCCTTGTTAGGACTGCATTTCTTTTCTTAGCCATGGTATTGGTTATTGGTTCTGTTGTTCTTTTAAGAATGTTTTCGGGAGTTTTCTTTAACAATGGGTTCTAGTTGTTTTTCCGGGAGTTGTCTTGGTTTTCTTACTCCTAAGATCATACCGCCTATGGACTTCCATTATGGCATTTTATAATCCCAATTCGTGGTCTTCGAATCTTCATAGCTTGTTTCATATTGGCTTAAGGAGAAAAACTTTGTTCTTTTCTTCTTCGTGGAGAAAAACATCACCTCACTATCGCAGCCTATTAAGTTTGGGACAGATTTTCATCCGGTTGTTCAATATCTCTTTCCCCTTTGTCAACATAGTTGTCTTGGAAGGGTGATCAGATTTATCGATCATTTTCCCTTGGTCCGTTTTGGGGCAGGTCTCTTCTAAAGTTCGATTCCAGCTTCTCGTTTAGGGGATTTGGTCAAGTTGTCCCTAGGGGTGCTCTTTCATTTATGCTTATTCTCTCCATCATTCTTCTCCATGGTCTTAAGAAGGTTGTCAATCTTGGAATCAGATGATAAAGGAGGGCATGGTGTCGTCTTTGTAAGTTACCCTCTTTTCTGATCTTAGCCTAGCTCTTTTTTTCAATTAATTTGGCTCTCTACACTTATAGCTCCCTTTTGAATGTCTTCTAAGGTTATGGGCTCTTTCTCTCAAATTTATTGTGCCATGTTGGGTTCAAAACCTTCCAGAATTTGTAGCCAAGGCTAGGCCCAATGGGGGTTTCATGTTTGGCGGTAGCATTGTAAACACTATCAACCTAAAGGTAACAAACTTTGGACACTTTCTCCCGTGTTTCTTTTGAGATTGCTATATTCCGAAAGGATCCGAAGGGGGTTTTTCTTGATTTCCCATTTGTTTATGAAAGTTTGGTAAAGGGAAGGGAGATCATGTGGCGTCGTTGGGAGTTAGCTTTTGAACCATTTCTCAGCTTCTCCTCCTAGGCTTTGGGAAACCATCCTCATCTTCATGGTTTCCTCTTCCAATTCCATGTAGTCAAAACCATCATTCATTCTATCTATATGTTGTCGGGTAGAAGTGGATTTTAGCCTCGGTGAAGTGTGGGATTTTGGATTGGTAATCATTTGGAAAAGGTACTAATGGTTGTGGTAACACAAGGGGTGCATACCACGTCGCCATGGTGGGAACTAATGGTGGATTTACAAGAGGATTTTTGCTATGAGATGGAGTGGTTTGCCGTTGGTGGTGTGAATCTGGGCAGTGGTATGGAAGCACGGACCAAGAACCGATTCTCGAGCAGCACTGGGTGAAAAGCAAGAGCCAAAGTGGTGGATAAATTGGAAATCGTGTGGTGTTGAAGGAGAAGCTTCTCTGCCAGGGACTTTACCGCAAGTCTATGGGCTCAAGATTGGTATGGTTGATTCTACTTTGTGACTTGGTTCGAAAAGTTTTTTTGAATGGCACAAGTCAAACCGGGATCTGCAAGGATGTAAGATGTTTAGGTAATAAGAGCTTGCTTTGTGAATAGTCCTATCGCAGGTTAAGTTTCCAGTCGAAGTTTGCCAAATTCTTTTTTCTAGGTCATAAACTATAGTAGGAGGGTTTGGGTCCGTGATGAGACTGCATCGACTCTTCGAAACCGCATTTCAAACTCAAAATTTAGAGAGGATGAAAGTTTATGACCGTTTTCTAAGGTCGTACCTTCCTCTAGGTGCTATCAAACTCGGGTATGCTGTGTGACTAGGTTTCTAGACTTCGGTGGCTGGTTTGATGCGCTCCCACAGAGTCTATAGGTACTAGCAAAATTAGAAGGCCTACCGGAGGCTAGTGAGCGCGTGGATATTTTTAGTTTTTTTGAAGATATGTTGCCTATGGTCCACCACCAATATTGGACAAAAATCCAATCTAAATAAGCTGGGGTTTTTCTCGAGTTTCTATATGGTTCTAAGGTTTGTAAGAGTGTCCCATAGCTAAGTCATCAAATTTTCAGATGGTGAAAAAGCTAGATTCTAATCTTAAAGCTATCGCTTAAGTTTCTCTATGATTTACTTAAGGTTACCGAAGTCCTAAGGGATACTTAGATTGTCACCGACATCGTAGGTTGCATCACGATCACCATTGTGTTACCGATAGTGATGAGTAGCCATTGTGATCACCCTAACGTGCCTTTCGTGCGCAGTTCAAAACTATGTGGTGGAGTGCAACACCGAGGGTCAAGTGGTTCGGTCACCGTTCAACGTTAAAAACCGTGGTAGGAGTGCAACACTAAAGGTCGGGCGGTCAAGTCACCATTCAACGTTAAACACCGTGGCATGAGCACAATACCCGATCGGCCGCGCCGGTCACCCTCCGAACGGACAAATGTGTAGGGGGGGCCACAGGGCATTCGTGCCCCGTTCCGGGATGATGGGCACCTTCCGGCGCAAGCCTTCGTGGCTTCCTCACACGGCAGCTCGCCGTGCTCGTGCCTTCGAACACTCCAAATTGCAGGAGCGCAGCACCAATCTTCACATGTGTAGTGGAATTTGGCTACAAGGAGACAAGCAGGTTCGCAATGCGTACCCACAAGAACGCAACACCCAAAATTTTTTTCCCGAGGACTCGGTGAAAATTGAAAACCATCACCGTGAGTAAATGATCAAAAGAGCGAGGAGATGTTGTTTTGTAGTGGTTTTATACATTTTTTTTGAAAATTAGAAATACAACCCACGCAAGGGTACTTTGAACTCCTTTCCTTTGCCAATACTTTTTTTTTTTTTTGGAGTCGGCACCCTTTTTCACACAAATTTTGCGTACTTGGTGATTCCGCTTGTTTTTTTTCCATTTTTCACATTTTGAACCCAGAAATCTAATTTTGTCTATCGATGGATGTTTTCTCTATTCATGAGACCTATGCCCTCCATGTCATTTTCATCTTTTCAATCCTAAGAGTTGTTTTTAAATGTCTTCCCAAACCTTTTGATCATCGTCTCTTTTGAACTTGGAAAATTTACTTCGATCAATGATGACCCATCGCTTGTCATAGTTGCTTTCTTCGGGCAATTTCTAATTAAGTGCCGAACCTTTTAGCCATTGGAATATGTCTCTAATCGTTTCGTAGAAAAGAGACCTTCGAATCCGACATTTATTGTCTCTTCTTGTTGATACTTTTCATCATCTTTCCGCCTTTGGTGTAGTGGAGTATTGACCTTTATGTATGCCCTTCTTGATCTTCTTTAAAAACCTCTAATTTTACCTTTCGTCATGAGCAGTGTTTGTCTACCAAACTTTAAAGGTAGTTCAAAAAACCTCGAAACCATATGCTGTGATGAAGGAGGTTTCTTTGTCACTATTTTGACCCTCTTTGTCCATCTTCCCAAACTTCCGAGTTTTTAGGGATGTTTAGAAAAAAATCAAACATGGTTGTCTTCTAAGTTCTCAAAGAAACATTTATTAAACTCATCACTTATGTCTAAAAAGCCTTCAATGATAATTTGGAAAACTCATCACTTCTTATGTCTAAAAAGCCTTCAATGATAATTTGGAGGGTTGAGGTGTTCTTTTTCCTTTGGTAACCCTATTATTTCTCTATTTCTTGGTCAAAAATGCTCATACATCTTGATTCCCATTAAAAACATACTTGTCGCTTTCTTCTTGCTATGAATGGTCCTCTTTATGATGATCCTACTCTTTACCTTACCTCATGGCTAATCTCGATGGATTTTTTGTCTTCTTTGTAGGAATGTAAGCAAAGGGAAACTCGTCCCTCTACAAGATTCATGCTTGAGGCCAAACTAATTTTTAATGATCTTTTTTGATTGATGTACAATGTTGTTTATGTGCTACCTGCCTTAGGACTCGTATGGACCCTTCAAGGGCAAGACTTCATAACAATCTATCATGAGATCATGATCTTCCTTGTAAAATTAAGCCCGTTGTATCTTACTACTAGCTTTGGATGCTTTTATGAGCTTTTTCGTCTCTTTTCGCGTTTGTTCGTCGTTGACCATTTACAAAGTATTTCTACAGGAATGCTCGGACATGGTAAATTATTCTTCAGAGGGCTTAGTGCTTGATCAAGAGGATACCTTTCGAGGTCTCGATGTTATTTGGACAATGATAAGCCTCATCCTGTGTTCTCTTGACTTCACCTTTGAATACCCGTGGAAATATTGAATTTAGAAACATGATAGTGCATAACCAAGGTGACCCTATTTGACTCATTATAATGTCCTTGGAATAGTTTTTCGACTAAAAGATTGAATTAGGGTTTCGATGAGGATATTTCTATTAATTTCATTATGCACTAACATCCTAGACAACTAGAAAACCTTGTTTTACTTCAAAGGGATTTAGAAAGGGAGTTGGAAAACCACCATCGCTTGAGGCACTTGGTGGGTAGGGGAAAAATTTTGGTTTACTTGGCGAAGTAAGGTATGAAAATAGAGGGCTTAGGCAAAGAGAGACAGTGTTTATAAGAAGAGGTAAAACATAGTGAGAGTGAGGGATATCAAATTAAGTGATTTGGTCTTATCCTGGTGATAGATTAAAATTTTTGCGTCGTAAAACGGATAGTGGAAAATTTCTCTTTGAGGAGATTTCTAGAACTCACATGATTCTTGAATTCTTGTTTCTGAAATCCACGCCAAATAATTTAGTCATATAAACAGGTAAAAACTACCGATGAATAATACCCTTGTCCCCGATCTTCACTTCCACCTTCTTTCGCCCTCCCCGCCCTCGGCCGGGGAGCCACCGTGCTCGAGAGGGATCTTCGTGAGGATGGATCCGATTGTACCCTATAGAGGTTCCCTCGATCGATCATCAAATTATACGTCCGTCGCGCCCGTTCATCATGTCCCACCGACCTATAGAACTCGCACCATTGTTGCTTTACTTCCGGGGACATACGTAGCAAGTCGAGGACATTGGCTCAGGTCGTGCGCCCGCAATGTGACAATCATCGCACCATAGCGTCGTCCACTTGATCCCGAAACTTCCCTAGGGTGAAACCGACTAGGCCTCTCGACCTCGCATATCTTCCGCTAACAAAGGGTAGTTATCCTTGGTGTGACCATTCGTCTTGCATCGTATGCACCATCTTTAGGCTAGCCTCTACCCTCACTCCTTTGGCAAGAGACTCGGGATCTCCATGTGCATCGCCTCCGCCTGTACTTGGACTGGCGACGCCCAACCGAGTATCATCTCTCCGGGCGCAACTTCTAACTTCATAATGACTTCCGTGGCCTTTTTCCGCAATTTCAAAATTTTGCTGACCCATAGGTACACGCAAGTGAGGAACATCATAGCAATGAAGCATTTCGTGTGCTGTCTATCATCATACCGAAATCCTCCTTCTCTCGATTACCTTGTTTAGTCACCGATCGCCTCCCACATAGAATCATAAGGCCTTTGCTTGAAATCCTTTAGATCAACCACTATTTGAGAGTATGACTTAGGCTTATTGAATTGTTGCTTCAAGGTGTTCTTAATCTCTTCAATGGTTGTGATCGCATGCTAGCCAATGTATCCCATGTACTGTACCCAAATCTCTTCCTTCGAAGGCAAGGGACAAGCCAGCCCTCTTCACCGCATCACCGGCTATGTTCTACGCAAACCTATACCAATTTTGCGACAAAACCGTAAATGATCCATGTCTTCATCTCCCACACCCTTAAAGGTAGGATAATTCATATGCATAGCCATGGTGTCTTCCGGCAAGTACGGATGTGTAGGTGAATTATTACCCTTATGCCGGTTTGAGAGTGGTGTGGTCGGAGGGACTCTGCTGTACCGTCGCTCTTACCGGACCATGGCTGCATCTATCTCCTTCGGTTGGTCCAATAGTGCTTGCCACTTCGTGTCGGTGCTCGCGTTTGGATCGCAGGTCATTCATTCTGTGGTTACACATAATACTCTTTCGCACAAGAAGGACCTTAACTGCCAATGGCAAGGGTCTTAAAACTTACCCTTAATCCCTGTATGAATATTTTCTTCGCTTTAGAGTAGGAGACGATCTGATTGATGAAAAATTCTGTTACAAATCCTCCTAGCACATTTTCCACCTGTCCCCATACGAGTGATGGTGTTATCAAGATTCTCTAACTCGTTGGATCAATTCTAGGTCCACTATATGACCCGCTCGTCCTTCCAACACTTCGAAATTCGACTAACCTTGCGAGCCACTCGGAGCTCGATCATAATTGTTACAAAGAATATCTTATAGATATATGTGAAAATATACTATTCTTCCACTCTTTGGTATTAACTTACCGTGTTCTCTTTTATTGTTAATTCCCGAACTTGTTGTTCAAACCATTCATCAATCTCTTTTCTTTTCAAAGTTTCCAATATGACCTCGCATTACTCGATACCTCTCTCAAAATTCTCTCGATCTCGGAAATGGAACCATTTTTTTGGCTTGAGGGGTCCCGACCTGTGTTTGGAGGCTAAGGTTTGCCAACAAGTCTCACCGAAGTAGTATGAGAGGGTGTCGGAACCATGTTTCGCACCTTGGGAGAGGGTAGGTAAGTTTGCTGAGTCGCGTTCAACTTCACAATTACCGCATCGTATATCATATAACCCAGATCTATAGATCCCTTCACATCCATGTGCGCAATACCAATTATAATCATAGTAAACAACAAATACAGAACAATAACACAACTATCACAAATATTCTTGCATAAAGTATAACAAACAGTATTTAGATTAGATGTCAATGGCAAGATAAGAAAATAAATACGCTTACTTTCATAGCTTAACACAGAACCATGCATAACATAACCGTATGTCATAGATTCACATTAATGGATTCGCATATTCCAACAACCTTCTTCTTTCATTAATCCTTCGCTCCCTTTTACAATACCCAAACCCAACTCGCGCACACGGCCGTGAGTGTCCGCACACAGCAGAACCGAGGATCTCCGTGCACACACTAAAGGTGATTCCTTTCCCCAATAACCCAAACAAACATCTACTAATTCGTAATTTGTTAATCTTAATTCATTCTCTCTATTGAATCAAAATCTCCTTCTATTTATAATGATCTAGCCTAATATTTCGTGGTACGCAAACCGTGGTTTATGGACCTCCTAGGTCTACCCTTGACCCATTACAATGATTTCAAAAATAGCTTCGAAATCCACCCCAAACCCCCGCACTAGACTAAAATATGCCAAAAATATACAAAAATACTAAAAACTCGTCCCACTCCGCAACCTCGGAGGACACTGCTCCAATGGTGGTGAAACTATTTGAACCAGTTGATACGAGTGTACAATCATTTGTGGTTGGATAAGCAGAGTGAGCTGCCATTGAAAAAAAAATATTTCGACATTAGGATGAAAAGATAATGATGAAGTACTGCCAAAGTGGGTGACCATAGTGTTACACTAAAAACTGTCACCTTGACATTCTGCTAACTGTATGAGATCATTAACACTCATACATACCTCCTCTACAAGTCTTACAACCTTTACTCCTCATGTCAAGCCCTGAAACAAGAAGAAAAACCCTAAAAATATCTGAAACTTTGGGTACGCAGGTAATACACTGCTTACCTGCGTTTTAGAACGTAGTTTTCCTTTGCAATGCCTGCGTACCCTCCTCAAAGTCAAAAAGGCGAGAAAGTAAAGTCAAAAAAGTGGTTTGAGGTCAATTCTAGAAGGTTCTAGATGAGATTTTTTGGGGATGAGTACGCTTTGATAAGGTGCATGTATCCCTCACCTTAAGGAACTAATCCCTTGATGTGAGGAGTCTATCCCTTTGAAGGAGGATTCTATCCCTACAAAGGTGGAATCCTAACCTCCTCATCTGCTCTATAAAAGGAGGCAATGGGTAGCCTCAAATGGTTAAGTTTTTGGAGTTAGATTTTTGAGATTGAGGATTAGAGTTCAAGCTTTATGTGCGATTGAGTTGAAGTGCTGTTGAGATTTAGAATTCTTGCTGCTGAGATTTTGAGAGGAAAGATCACATACCTCTTTGTGCTCCTAGAGGAAAAGTGCAAGACTTACCAAAGTAGAGGAGACTCCTGCTTCAGACCCCGGGAAGGCCTTTCGAACATCAAGGCTAAGGTTGTAAGGTTCTTTTGTATATTTTAAGATTAATACAATCAAGTTTTGTTTTTCTCAATAAATTGTCGTTCGATTGTTTATTTCAATAAGCTGTCTTTTGATCGTTTATTTCATAGACTCCTTGATCACTATGATAGGTATGTTTTATGATTATTTGTTATACAGGTGCTATTTAATATTTTCTTGTTTGTGATTGTAGGTCGATGAAAGACGACACTTTCTTGCGACGAAAGAACTCTTGTTACGACGGAATATCTCTTGTTGCAACGGAAGGATTTTGATGCGACGAAAGCACTACGACCACAAATAAGCATTTGGATCTAAGGTAGGATTGACACCTTCATAGCATTTAATTGCAAAGAAAATATATTTAGAGAAAGACAAACTTAGTTGTTCATTTGTTGCTAGATTATCTTCTGACACTAGGGAGATCGGTCTTGTCCGCAAGAGCGATCTATCCGGCCAACAAATTGGCGACTTTGCTGGGGAAAGAACTTGTTGTTTTTGGTTCTCTTTTATTTTGATTTGAGGAAAAGTTTTTTCCTGGTTTTTGATTGATGGATATCTGCCTGGGTAGCTTAGTTTTTCTCTGTTTTTGAAAATTTTGAAATATTTTACGTTTTTCTTGAACTTTTCTGGGGATCGCACTTTGTTCTTTTGCACAGTGCGCGCAGTTTCGCACTTTCCTTAAGTAAACAGTGTGGGACCACACTTGTTACTTCTAGGGCCTGCGGACCCTGTTAAATTTTGGAAAAAATCCAGATTTCTTTTTTCTGTTTAGTTTAAATTTAATTTAGGATTCTTAGCATCTACCCAGATCTGTATTTTTCTGTCAAAAATCTCTTGTTTCTGAATTTCTTTCAACAATTCTTCATCTCATCAATCTCCATTAAGTTAATTGGGTGTTTTGAGTCTATTTTTTGAGAAATTCTTAATTTTATTTCCTTTGGTCATTACTTGGAGGTTTGTCTCAGTCTTTTCACAAATTTCCATCTTTTTTCGTTTGTTTTTGCAAAAAAATTTCCCCATCATTCGCCCGGGGGGGGGGGTGGGGGGGCTAAATTGTGTATGAGTGTTAATCGCCTTTGACAGTTTTTTGATCTTTGGAACTCTCACTCGATTTTCTTGACTTACACTTGATTGGTTCTTAGATCACATTAGAATCATCTTGTTTTTGAGAATTCTCTTGCATATATCACATTTGCATAATTAGAATTCTCATTTTCAGAATATGAATGAAAAATGTGCATAGATTACATTTGCATACTTTTCAAGTGAATTGTGCATAGATTACAACTGCATAGTTTACATTCTGAAAAAATCAATCATAAATTTAGATCAATTTTCTTTGATTTGAATTTAGGTGTTTTTATGCTTGTTTTAAAAACACAAAAATAAAAAAAAATATTTTGGGATTGATTTGCGTTAGTTTTTCTTGATGAAATTAGTGCATTAGAGAATTTGTTATATTTTCTCTTAGTGATCAATTTTTTGCACTGTTGGAAGTGAATGGAAAATCTCTCCTTACTTTAGTTAGGATTCATCGAATTGAAAATATTACATTATCATATTCGATTGCATTCAGTTTTCGGTCGGGTCATAACACCATTGGTTTCATATCCATTTACCCTTTTGATTAACAATAGCCTAAATAACACAACACTTAATTAAAATTCATCTAGTAATTTTTACATTTCTAGAGCTCTTATCACCAATATAGATTAAGCTAGTATCTTGGAGTAGGGAGTAATCAAATCTCTAATATAGTAAAAACAAACAAGTAGATAAATCTTGCGGTAGCAAATTAATCCAATTGCAATTGATACAATTTGGGAAGCTTCTCTTAAAGGAGTTAATCACGAGATCATGTCCGAACCTTTGAGACAATCAATTCTGTTTCATTGGGGAAGATAGAAGATTTTGCGCGCATTACAAACGGTAAACCTCGGATTAACCATTGTCGAGGAGCCTGGGGTCACTTGTCGGTAAACCTCGGATTGACCATGTCGAGGAGCCTTCAAGGGGATTGAGCTTTGATACTTTTCCCTTGCGCGTGGGATCGGATCGTAGACTGTTCCCCTAGTTGTATTTGTTACTGTTGGTAACCTTAGTGTCCATAAACTTAAGATTATTTCCTAAGGTGACGGTGAAGGAAATATCTCACTGTACCTGGAGCAGACGTCGACTAGACTGACTTGGACTCTCTGGGGGGTTCTCTTCACTCGAGATGGTTTTGTGAAGAAACTTGTGCTAGTCTGTTTCATTAAGCAGGTTGTCGGGGTAACTGTTCCAACCGCCCTTTCTGTATTAAATTCTACGATGTTGGATTTCATCACCAACTAGTGTTTTTAGTACAGGAAGTTACTGTTTGTGTGTGGTTTGACTCCTAGATTTGATAGCGCGTGTTAATTTGTTTTTTTTTACTTTTAGAGACCATAGGTGTGAATTGTGAATTTTAATTGTTAGGTGTGAATTGTGAATTGTTAATTTTAGTTTTAAAATTGTTAATAAAATTCACTGAAGTTGAATATAATGGCAACTGTTCCGGAATTTACCAACCAAGGAACCCCTCTTAACGAGAATCCTAGTATTTTTCCTTGCTTTGGAAATGTTGGTCCTCCTTATATGGCTACTTTTTCATTACCTGGATTTACAATAGGTTTACTGATATGGTTATTTTCAACTTCGTTGGCCCCGAATACTCCAATTGTTCCACCTCAACTGGATGCTTCACCTCAACAGAGTTCACCATCTCAACATCACCAACCTTCTGTTGACCCTTTACCTTCTTCGCCTAATATTTCTTCCTCCATTTCTTCCTCTTCACTTGGTAAAAGCCTTGACGCTAGTAACCAGGTGGCTAAGAAGAAGGAGAAAGGGAAGAAGAAGAAGAAGAAGAAGCAAGATAAGAAAGAATTCAACCAACAAACCATGGCTGTAAGTGTTAGTTGTGTTGAGGAAACCTCCAACATGCATCGTAAACCCAAATACCCTTGTAGGCTTTGTAAGGGTGACCACTTCCTTATCAATTGTCCTGGTATTCTAAAGGTATTGAAAGTATGGTCAGAAAAATCTCATCAACTTTCCGTTGATCCATCAACCAGTGATAGTCAGGTTCCTGGGAAAAAGGGTAAAGTTAGGTTTCCTTGTAAGTTATGCAAAGGGAGTCATCAAACTCACATTTTCCCTCACATGGATGAAGCCTCAAAATTATTGGAAAACCTTACTATTCCACAGCAGGAATTTCCAACTGGTTACCGTAAAATTTCTCCCAACCTACCATCAACTAACGGAGTGATTGATCTAATTTCAAGTACAATCGATCCCACTCTTCCATTGGAGAGTGAAACTCATATCACTCAGGTTGATGATCCGTTAGTTGATCAAGTGGTCGATTCGATTTCACATTCAGTCGATCCCATTCTCCATGTAGAGAGTGAACTTCATACCGCTCAAGTTCTTATTGTTACATCAGATTATTCTACGCTAAGGGGCATTTCACCTGTTTCTACAGAACCCCCTCCAAGTACTAAAGTCTTTTCCTTTGATTGGAATAGACTGACAGAACCTCGTCTTCCTTCCTCCATCCCTTTCCAAATCATTGTGAAGGCTGGTCGTAGGGATATATGCCACACACAGGTAGATGAAGGTGCTTCTGTTAGTATTTTATCCTCAACTGCTTAGAAAGCTTTGGGTTCCCCTCAGCTTGTGCCTATTACGCAGAATCTGAAAGATTTTAATAGAACCATTAGTGAACCTTCCTAAGTTTTCTATTACTTTTGAAGGTAAAATTGTCTTTATTGATATTATGGTAGTTCGAGGTCCCTTGGATTTCAATTTACTCCTTGGGTGAGACTATGTCTATGCAATGAAAGCTATCGTATCGACACTCTTTCGCGTGATGTCTTTCCCTCACAATGGAAATATTGTGACTATAGACCAGATTTCATTCCCTAGTCTTGATTCGACTACCAATAATCTGACATCCTTGAATTTTCCTCATACACAAGTGGTATCTACCCCGCCACGGGTTAATTATGTGGCAACTAGTCCCATGTTTTCAATTACCGATGTAAGTGAGCCTCTCACTGTTTGCTCGTCTTCCTTTGACTTAGATCCGGTAATTGACATGGAAAAATCTATGGGATTATTTGAACGTGATGTTCTTATCCCTTTTGAGTCCCTTGACATGTGTTCCTTCCAGAGAACTATTCTTCCATCTGATGAAGACCTCTTGGAAGCCATGATCAAGGTTTGTCCATTGACATGTGCTTCTTCTAGTTGGAAGCCATGATCAAGTTTCCGAGGATAATTCCTTTTACTGATTCAACCTCGTTAAAAAATGAATCAGTGGTCTGAGGAAAGTTCCTTTTACTGTGTCAACCTCGTTAAAAAATGAATCAGTTAGTGTGAGGAGAGTTCCTTTTACTGTGTCAACCTCGTTAAAAAATGAATCAGTGACTATGAGGAGAGTTCCTTTTATTGTGTCAACCTCGTTAAAAAATGAATCAGTGAGTGTGAGAATAGTTCCTTTTACTGTGTCAACCTCGTTAAAAAATGAATCAGTTAGTGTGAGGAGATTTCCTTTTACTGTGTCAACCTTGTTAAAAAATGAATCAGTGACTATGAGGAGAGTTCCTTTTACTGTGTCAAACTCGTTAAAAAATGAATTAGTGAGTCCGAGGAGAGATCCTTTTACTATGTCAACCTCGTTAAAAAATGAATCAGTAAGTGAGGATAGTTCCTTTTACTATGTCAACCTCATTAAAAAATAAATCAGTTAGTCGAGAGAATAGTTCCTTTTCTTGTGTCAAGCTCGTTAAAAAATGAAACAAGCTTCTATGAGGACAGTTATTTTCCTGTGTCAACCTCATTAAAAAATGAATTAGTAGTTAGATTGTAGAGAGTAGATTAATATATTAGAAACAAGTAGTCTATGAGGATGGTTCCTGTTACTGAGTCAACCTCGTTAAAAAATGAATCAGGTATGAGGATAGTTCTTTTCCTGTGACAACCTCAGTAAAAAATGAATCAGTTGGTCAAAGGATAGTTCCTGTTACTGAGTCAACCTCGCTAAAAAAAGAATTAGGTATGAGGACAGTTCTTTTCCTATGTCAACCTCATTAAAAAATGAATCAGTAGGTTATATAGGTAGATTGTAGAAAATAGATATGAGGATAGTTTCTTTTACGGTGTCAACCTCGTTAAAAAAAATGAAACATGTAGAAGAGGAAAGTTCCTTTTACTGTGTCAACATCGTTGAAAAATGAAACACGTTGCCATGAGCATAGTTATTTTCCTGTGTCAAGCTCGTTAAAAAATGAAACAAATTCTCCCCTAATTGAGTCGAGTCTTTGAATAGATCTCATGAATGTTAAGTCGTATTTTTAGGTTAGTTATTTCAGTTTTTGCATAATTTTCTTACAGTTTTAGGTCGGGTCTTTCATATGATCTCGTAAATGAACCTTCATTCCATCCAGCTATTAATTACCAACAGTGTACTTAATTGAATGAAATGAAGCTGGGGGGGCATGCACTCTAGCAGTTATGCTTAGGGGGCATCAAGCACAATTTTCTCTCTGTTTCAAGCTTGTGTAAAAATGAAACCACTCTGAAGCATAGTTTTTCTCTGTTTCAAGCTTTTGTAAAAATGAAACCTATCTTGAGTCAATTTCGGTTATTTTCAAGACTCGTTAAACTCATGAAAATCCCGAGATTATTTTGCTATCTTTCATTCTCGTAAAACACATGAAAATGCCGAGTTCTTTCCATCTTTTCCTGCTCGTTAATTAAATTGAAATTCGGCCACATGAGTATATTTTTATCCCTTTTTTGAACTCGTTAAAACTTACGAAAAAGTGAAATTTGGAGTTCTCTTTTAAGCCCTTTTTAGACTCTCTAAACATGAAAATATTGTCGAGCACTTGATTATTCGAACTCGTTAAAGTAAATGAATGATCGTCCTTTCAGTATAAGTTTACCCCTTTTACGGACTGAAATGGACTATTTACGAAAAAGGTATACGTTGACTAATTACGGTCAATATCTCTCCCGCATTATTTTATCCTTTTTCGGGCTCGAGAGACTAAATTTACGAAAAAGTACACCCATGGAGTTTTCTTAAGTTTTTTCTTCTGACTCCCTAAAATTGAAAAACATTGAGTTTCTCCTATACTGGACTCATTAAAATTTAACAGTAAAGGACCTGTTCAATTTCAAATAGGAACGAACCACTCCTTCTTAGGGTTCGAATCTTAAACTAAGTTGGACTCATCTGAAGGATGAGCTTATAAACAAGAAAATGTTATCTTCCTCAAGCTTGTCAAAAACAAAGAGGTACTTGCCAGAAATGGTGGGGGAAAAGAGAGAAAAACAAACCTGTTTGTTACATTTTGATTATTCGGAAAACCGTTAACCACTCTTGAACACGACACTTTTTGTCCACCTGGGTTGGGAAATCCTTTGCCCAATAGTTAATCAAACCATATTGAAAGTCTTCAGCTGGTTTCTGGGTATTAGCTTTCGGTCAATTGTCACCAAGCCTTCTGCAGTGTCGTTATGTGTTCAAGAGGACAATTCAAACAAATCATTCATCTGCAAAATATCTGTCATCCATTTTGACCATCCCTGAGTCAGTCCTTGCCAATATATTTCTTCAAAACTTCATCTATGATTTCGTGTTGTGGGCTTGCCTACAACGGATCACTTTCTATCGACGATAGCTCATTATCTAGGAAGTTGATTGAGAAATCGTCAGTACCTTGAAATTTGCATGCCTCAATGGCAGATTTCTCGCCTTCGACGACAGGTTGCATCATTGACCTTCGATTGAATGATTCCGTGACATGTTCGACATCAGCTCATTCATTCACATTTCATGGATTGTACTAAGTAATTTGAGAGCCATTGAAATTACTGGTGGTTACTCTCACCCTTGTTAACAATTTACATTATTGACTGGTAATCAAGTGGTTTCTACCATGTTTGACTTCAACACATTTAATCGCATGGATAGAATCGTACTAGTTCGGGAAGAAGAAATCAAGACCCTGGATCTAGTTTCCACCATCCAGGCTGCGAGGAGTTTTATTATTATACAGTAGACTATTTATTACAGATGGCCGCGTCCATGCTGTGTCTACACTATTGATGTAATATTAAAATCATTTCTGTACCAGAACAAGTTTAGTTAGTTTTTGATCTGAGTATGGGAATGCCTACCTCAGCGATGATATGATTACATATATATATATTTTGCATTGAATTTTTTTACAGTTTTCGACTGGGGTGTCCACAGGATGATCCTTGAAATGATAAAGTACTTCACTCTTCAAATATGACAGACTTCATCTTCATCTATTTCAGACTTCACACTTTAGGGGGAAATATGTTACACTAAAAACTGTCACCTTGGCATTATGCTAACTGTATGAGCTCATTAACACTCATACATACCTCCTCTGCAAGTCCTACAACCTTTACTCCTCATGTCAAGTCATGAAACAAGAAGAAAAACCCTAAAAATCTCTGAAACTTTGGGTACGCAGGTAACATGAAGCCTGACTGGATTCCTAGCTTGGGTAAGTAGGTAATACACTACTTACCTGCATTTTAGAATGCATTTTTCCTTTGCAATGCCTGCGTACCCTCCTCAAATTAAAAAAGGCAAGAAAGTAAAGTCAAAAAAGTGGTTTGAGCTCAATTATAGAAGGTTCTAGATGAGAATTTTCGGGGATGAGAACGCTTTGATAAGGTGCATGTATCCCTCACCTTAAGGAACTAATCCCTTGATGTGAGGAGTCTATCCCTTTGAAGGAGGATTCTATCCCTACAAAGGTGGAATCCTAACCTCCTCATCTGCTCTATAAAAGGATGCATTGGGTAGCCTCAAATGGTTAAGTTTTTGGAGTTAGATTTTGGAGATTGAGGATTAGAGTTCAAGCTTTATGTGTGATTGATTTGAAGTGCTATTGAGATTTAGACTTCTTGCAGCTGAGCTTTTGAGAGGAAAGATCACATACCTCTTTTTTCTCCTGGAGGAAGAGTGCAAGACTTATCAAAGTAGAGGAGACTCCTGCTTTGGACCTCGGGAAGGCCTTTCGAACATCAAGGCTAAGGTTGTAAGGTTCTTCTGTATATTTTAAGATTAATACAATCAAGTTTTGTTTTTCTCAATAAATTGTCGTTCGATTGTTTATTTCAATAAGCTATCGTTTGACCATTTATTTCATAGACTCCTTGATCACTATGATAGGTATGTTTTATGATTATTTTTTATACAGGTGCTATTTAATATTTGCTTGTTTTTGAGCCTAGCTTAATGGTATTCATACCTTTTGCGACGAAAGAACTTTGTTGCGGCGTAACATCTCTTGTTGCGACGATGATTTTGATGCGACGGTGCACTACGACCGCAACAAAATATTTGATCTATGGATTATACTGTATAATTTATCGTGTAAAACAAACATATTTAGAGAACAAGGCATCAGTTGTTCGTTTGTTTCGCAGATTGTTCTTCTGTATCAGAGATCGTCCTTTCTGTCCCAAGACACTCCATCCGGCCAAAATATTAGGTTGCCCCCAGTATGATAATAAGATGGAAAATATATTGTCTTCCAAATGCAGTAGGAGTCTAGTTCAAATTGTATTGACAGAATATACCCACATGGTCTAGCTTGATATCACAGATGTATAAACATCAAAGCCATTCAAGACTAACTATAGACTGACAGCATAGAATACCATTTACCATATCAGAAGTCCATGGCTCGTGACGCACTGCAGAAGGTTCCGTATAAATATCGACAACTAAGTGGACGAAGGCCACTATATAAATGACTAGAAGTCATGAATATCGATGGGGTAGCGAGACAGTGCTTAATTGGGAATGAACCACCAAGATGTTGGTCGTGCATGGTGATTCAACCACAAGTGCCCTATTAGATTCACGGAACTTGGTTGCAGTTATTGGTCCGGCAACCGAGGTAGATCGAGGAAAGACTGGGTAGTAAAGCTCCACCCCAAATGAGTTGGAGTTAAAGGAGTTTTTCCTTGTGGAGATATTTCTTCAATCAAAATTTGACTGTGTGAAGAGCCTTGACGCTAGCTCAAATATATTTTAGGAGGTTGACCTATTTATATGGGAGACCTTGTCGGCTAAAATATATTGGGGGACCGATATGAAGAAATCTTCCGGCCATGGTTCGACTCGGGAGCGGTGTAGCTCCCAGGCAAATAGATTTGGTGCTTAACCCCCAATGTTGAATGGTGTCGTCGGTTCAGAGGCAGTGGTCTCACTCGATCGGATGACCTCGAGCCCGCCTCGTAGCCTCGTGAAGACTCCAGCCTTGGCCACAGTAGATGGACCAGGATTTGTAGAAACAATTATGCCGACTGTATGCAGAGAGGATATTCTCACACCAAAGGCACTGAGCATTACTAGTTTTGGTAGACAGATGTCGCTCACGTACCAGAAGTGGCTCGTGTAAAGGTGGTTTCAATGATACTATACATGAACGCCAAGGAAAGGATGTTATTCTTTCCATGACAACCGACGACGAGGAACAATAAACAGACAAAATAAAAGGGTAATTCTAGGCAAAAGGGTTACCAAGTAATTGTGACCAGGCATGGCCTCTCATGGTCCACAAGGAAACAACTCCCCATCGTCGTGTTCGTATCACAAGTTACAAGGAGGCCAACTCGAACAATGTTATGACGGAGTGAAGGTACCAAATTTTCTCCTCCAAATAGAACTAAAGGTACGGAGGCCTGGAACCATATTAGTGTTGTCTAATGCGAACACAGACAAATGAGAGCACCCCTTATAATTTTCTTGGGGAGATTTCGGAACACCGTCCAATATACCCGAAGGTATGGGATGATCTGATAGACGATGACATGGAGTGAGGTATCACACTTTCAGAATGTATTGCGTACAATTAATAATCGTTATGTTTAACGATGTCAACACGTCTTCTAGCCTAGACCTTCTAAATGTTATCGTTATGGTTCCAATGCTTTTTTAGTAAAATGATAAAATTTTAAGTTGATTTTGTTTAACAATTTTGTTTCTTTGAGGTTCACTGTGGAAGGGATGGAAATTACTAAAATTAAAACTGAAATGACAAGAAAAAAATTTTTCAATTTTAGCTTTTTGAATGAAAACTTAGCTACCACATGTAAGAGAACAAAGCGTGACAAACAACAAGGCACAAATTAATATGCAACTTTCCTAACTTGTTCCTATGCAAAACACATAATTCACTACATTATGTGTGTGCATGCAAACAAAAAAATGTTTTTTTTTCACTTTCTTTAATGAATACCCAAAATAAATTACATGCATCAAATCAACAAAAATCAAATGTTTTTCTTCGTAAAACTAGAATTTACAACAATTTTTTCTTTTTAGAAAAACAAAGAATGGAACTAAGCCACAAGAAACGAAGAATTTAATCCACATAATTTCCTTTACGAAAACAAATGTTTATCTACTTGAAAATAATTTTAGAATTTTCCTTGTCAACATAAATAAAAACACTTAAAGACATTGGACAAAATCATACTGGAAGAGAATAATAAGAAAATTCATTACCTAGAGGTATCGAAATTGAAAACACAAACAAACAAATGGTCGAGAATGATGGAAATGAAAACTAAAATGGAATTTGCTTATTAAAGAGAAATGCCCACACTTAAGGGGAGATGTTGGTATTGCAAAGGAACTCCTCTCAGGGGAGCGTGGTATTGTAGTGCACCTCTAGAGGAGACAATGCATTGCATAATGCATTGGGACTTTATGTAGCATAAAAGAAGTGAGATTGAAAAATGCAAGCTACAGAATACATTTATAATGCAATTATTTGATTCCATAAAAGTATAATCACCCAAAGTAGATAATAGTGGATAAGCAAGAGAAACACTGTGAATGATAGGAAAATTTCCAATCTGTCACACTTGTTATGCAGAATGCAGTGAGATTCATGGATAAATCAAATTTCTGAAGTGGTGCTAGTACTCAAACAATAGATTAAAGACTTTTCTATCACTTTTCAAGAGTAAATAGACACATGTAAAGATATAAGAACCCATTTACATTTGCTGCTTCCTATTCTTCCTGTTTCTTTGTCAGAGCCTTTCAATCCAACTTAGATTGCCGTTTAATGATTCTTAATAAGTATACAAATGTAGAATATCAAAGATATTGCAATACATAGATGCTCAGAGCTGCCAATCACTTAAATCGATTAAATATGAAACACATAGCCATTCAAGGTCCATCAGAAGGAAATAGAAACATAAACAGTATATGGCAGAAAGTATGGAGAAATGAACATCAATATTTAGCAAAGAGTAGAAGGCAGATGATACAGCAACCTAGAAGAGACCCATTTGATGTCACCAACAGCTTCATCCCAGCTCATCATATTCTATATGAATAATTACATTTATATATTTTTCACACTTTCTCAATTGAGAATCAATAACATTTCTTTACTAAAATTTTTCTCCTAGCACTGATCCTATTAATTTATAGGTATTCATGAAGCTTGAACAGAATGACTAATAAAAGAGCTTCTAAATGATATATGGACACTTACATCCAAAGTCACAAAGTGATTCTTCAGAAGAAATAACAGTGGAGAATCACAAAGTGACGCTCACTTTACCAACGCATCTTGAATTAGCTTAGTACGTGCTGTACCCTGATGGAGAGGCTGGTGAAAGGTAAATGTGCGCTGAATCCCTGGAGAGGCACAGACCGCGCTGCTGCTGACCAACCTCGGAAATATCTACAATAGAAGCCACAATGATTCACCTTCTGAAGGCACCCAGGAAACTGCAAGGGAGACATTCATGACCATGAACCTGGGAGTTATTGTCTGTTTGCTGAGCCAGCGCCCACGGGGGATGATGAAACTGACCCAGCAGGCACGTGCTCCCAAGAACTGAAATGGTTTCAGACCTACATCCTGATAACAGGAGCCCCAGTGATCCAGCAGGCCAGGCACGTTTCCACATCTACCCACATGTTGCAGGCTTGATACAGAGCGGACCTGACGAGGAGGCACCAAATGAGGCAAGAGCTGACCTTCATGACACCTCGAATATGTCGGGCACATTACCTGGAGAAGAAAATAATACTGACTGTGCCGCATCAACTATCATGGTGACAAAGGAGGGTGATAGCACTCTCTGGGAGGGGCTGATCCCGTACCAGAAGAAAACATAAAAGAGAGGAGAACCCACCCACACATGTGGTAAGTCATTGGGTAGTAACAGTCACTGAGGCCAACAGGGACACACCACTGGCTCACCATTCTCAGTGTGGGCATGGTTCATTTTTGATTCTGGGATCAAGAGAGCTGCATACTGGTGGTGTTTACTTCCAGAACTGGACCCAGGGCTGCACATTCAGGATGAGTAACTGCCACAGCAAGTCCTCTGCCAACAGGCTGAGTCCGCAGGTGTCCCTGGGCCACGTCGGCGTTTGTGGAGCTCAAGTGACACCAGGCAGTGTCCAGTGTCCTTTGAGAGCATTCTCAGTCAAACGAAAACCAGATCGAGAAAACTTTCTTGTCATAAATCTGATTCATATTTTTTTAATAAGCATTTTATTCAACTTTAAAAAGGTTAAACTTATAACGTATTCGTATCGAATTTGTTTACTTTCCAGGTTTGAAATGACAAGCACGTGTATATTTTTTTTACAAAGCCAGAGAAAGAAAAGACAGCAGATGACCAAGAGGTTCTTTTTCATTTATTTTAATGAAAGCTGAGAAAGCAGGCAGTGGTGTGTCCCCTCAGCTCACCAATTACCATTGCCAATTTTTAATGAGCCAACAAGAACATGTGAATAAACGCCACTGTAGTCCCACAGGTTGAGAATAGAAGGCAGGACGCTAATTTAAAAAATGGGGAAAAAATATAATGTATAAAATAAACTTTATAAAAGTAAAAAATAAAATAAAACACTGTTACTGGTGATTTTGAGATGTTTTAATTATTACACTTTTACCTCTCGATCTTCGTTGAAGAAGTCAATCTAGAGCAACTACTAGCTGCAGCGATGAAAGTCACAAAGAACCCTCTTTTTTCTTTCACATTTTGGTTTTGTTTTTTTACTCATTTTAAGCCACAGATTAGGTGTACAGGGAGAGTTAGAAAAATAGGGATCATGGCCACTCAACGCGGATGGTCCACGTTTTCTACTCCAGGCCTATCAAGACTAGCTACTAACATATCTTATAAATTTAGACACAAATACTTAGCGTCGAGGATTAAAATGTTTTCAATTAAAGTTCATTTTGACTCACTCTCAGCAATTTTTCTCCTATGTATTTAATCTGTTTAATGATGCTTTTTAAAGTAAAATAAAGAAGCATTAGGAATGGAGAAGGAAAGGCATGAGCTTGGCAGACCAACAAGATGTGAAACCTATGTTCTAATAATAGTTACCTATGTTCCGTGATTGGCCGAATATTTTAACCTCACGTGGATTCAATCCCAAGTGGATTTACGTTCTTTGGTTGGTGGAATGTAGACTCACAAAGGTTTTTCCGAAAGAAAGAGACATCGAGATGAACATAGAGGTTTCAACTTTTACTTCATTACCGGGTTTATTCAAGAGATAAACAGTTCAACTATCCAGCTCTCACCAGGGGGATAACACCGACATGCTCACGAGATAATGGGTGATATAAACCTTTAAAAGCAGAAAGTTACAAAGACCGTTGTAGATCCTGCATTAGAGAACTATCCTAAATACACATTATTCTCGCGTGGTAGGGCAAGCCTTGTATGAGGCAGAAAGTCTCATTTTATTACGTGTGATTGTGGCGTACACCAACTCATTCAATCGGGAGTGAGGGCTAAGCTGGGCTGAAAGGACCATCTCACAAAATGCAAGCTAAGAAAACTTAAGTAGTCGGCCACATCTAAATTCTGCACTTCTTTTGGAGTGATGCCATCATGAAGAATGGATGGGAGGTGTCGAACCTCCCCCCACCGAGATCCCAACCATCGAGGTGGAGTGACGATGCCTTGCCATGGTGGCGGGAACATATGTCTTTTCGGCACTCGCGATTTGATGGCTAGGACAACAAATCATCATGATAGATGATTGGGCCTATGTAAGGATATACGGAGAGAGATCCGCATCTACCTCTCCGTCACCAGGGATGATGGAACATCTGTGGGGACGCCAGCGTTCAGGAAACCATCGTGAGAATTGGGATTTGGACTTATGAGACTCAGCAGAGCGGAACAGCAGGTACTTCGGTGCTTCTTCCATCAATGGAGAGGAGAAGGTCGCGCTGAGGATGCTCCCATGTCAGAAGGGGGATGACCTCCAATAGAGGAGTGAACCGGACAGCTCACCACTTATGGGGAATTTTATCATGGACCATTGGACAACGTACTCTCCGATATCGCAGGCACACATATATGTCTTATCAATATGCGTTCTAATGTTGAATGAAAATAGGGTGTTTATTGTCACTTTAGCCTCATGTTGGTGGATAGGCGTTTACATCTTTCATTTTGCGTTTATGGAAGAGAGCCGTGCACTAAAACATATTTTGATTTTTGTGTAGGTATTTTCAAACTCTATATGTAAATACATGTTTTTCATGATGCTTGTCGACCTATTGTTGTTGATTTCCTTGCATATGATTCAGTGTCTATCTAATAATATCTGCTACAATGTATCACATCGTATTTATATTTTTGAACAGACAGATGATAAGTAATGTAATCAAAATTTCTTCAAGATATGAACACGTAGACAACCTCAAAGCAGAGGTTGCATGGACTGAATAATTTCGTTTACTATAATAAAACTATTTAAGTCCGAGCCATAAACTAATGCCTTAATACAGTAGAGAAACAATTTTCGATAATAGTTCCACAATTACACTATTTTGACGATGTCATGGTTGTACACAGAGAAGCCCCTGAACCTAATAACAATATTAGAGCATAAAGTGCCCATGTAACTGAAGATAGATTACATGTGTACTACGATGTTCCATATGAACCGATGAAGAGGGTCTGTCGACATCTGGTTAAACGCAAGAGGCAAATAAGGGAAACATGTTCAAAGAAAATTGCACAAAACTTGACACTAGTGAAGCTAATTAATGCATGTCATTGTTATTCATGGAAGAAACATAATACTCTTAGTTGAGTCCTGCTTTGCCTATCCAACCAATTTCTCTGTATACTAAATCAGAAAATTTCTTTGCAATATTCATTGAACAATAGGAAGTCCGTGCACACAGTGATCACCAACTCCTAATTCTGCCTGTCATTTGACTGCGTGTGTGTGATCAAGTCATTACCTTCACATACAATAATTATAAATGTTATGATTACTTTTATTAAGCTTTCATCTCATTTTTTTTCCAGTCTCAACAGCTTTGTAAAAGGAAAAATCTTGTTTCAGTTTCAGTCAAGATGCTTTCCAGATAAAGCTAAATCGTTCCTCCTTAGCACTAGGGAGACTCATTTTCACATAGTTTCAATTGAATAATTCACACTGAATTGGGAAGAGTGGTTTCTACTCCATAAACCAATTGAAAGGTACAAACCAATTTTTACTCAATAATTATTATCTCTACAAATTTGAAAAGATCATAAGGTTCCAGCTTTTGTGGCATCCCAATGGTTCCTCGAAGGCATAAGGAATCGGGTCCTCTTATGATTTTTTTCAAACTGCCATCGTCTTGGCAGCCAAGGAGCGTAAGTGCCGACGGATGTTGGGTTCAAACTTGTTGTGACATTTTCACCATTTCTAGAAATGGGAGCCATGTAGCTACTGAAATTAGTTTTAGAACACCATATCGAGCGATAACATGATTGAAAAGGAATCTGAGCCTCAATTTCACCATCAACATTGTATGTAGTACTGTGATCGAACCATTTAGTGAATAATCCACAAAAAAATGATGTGCCCATATCCCACTGGTTATGAGGGTTACATGTCATGAAATAGATGCCCCCTTTGTAAAATGGGTCAATGATGATAACCTGGGTGTAATGGAGCACAGTGTGGGGATCACTATTTCGACTATAAAGGAGAAAAGGCCAGACATTTTTGGAATCACAGAACAGTTTGAAGAATGAAGTCCAAAAGTAATCGGCGGTGAAGGAGACACGAAGTCAGAGAACATATTGTCATATGACCGTGGCACAGCCTAGAATGGTGCAATGTGCCGGTAAGGGCTTCTCTAAAATTCTCATCAATCACCGAAGGATGGAACCTATGCAGGCAATATAAAGTATCTCCAAAATGCAATAGGGTTGGGATTGGCATTAACGGCCATGGTGAGAGAGATCCACACCAAAGGCTTGAGTCTGGAGAAAATGTATTTAGGAGTATCCATAGCATGGATCATGGGTGCTAACAAGGGAAGAGATCTTCATCAGAATTCAAGATTGCTCACTGATTCTCAAGGCCGAGAAGGAGACCAAAGACAATCGAAGATAACACCTATGCATTTAAAGAAGGTTCTACTAGGGACAGAGAGGGATCTTCAATAGACGGCATCAAAAGAATGGAGGGTGATATATTTTGAAATGTATAGTATGTTCTAGGGTTTGATTGATTTGATTCGTGTCGTATATAAACAGATCTAGGAAAATCATTAAGGCACTAAAAACTGCATTGCAAGAGATGATGGGGAAAGGTAAGTACAATATCTTAAAAGGTCCTATGAATAATATATTTATAGGTTTCAAAATGAGCATAGGAATTATGACCCGTTTATATCAAAAGAAAGTAAACATAACCGTGATACTTCTTCCAACAGTAATATCAAAATAATGAATTTACTTATCAACTTAAAATCATTCATGATGGAGTTAAGAAATTAGCAAATACTTTAAAACATAAATAGAAAATGTAAAAGAATAAACACTCATGGAAACACATACCAAAGAATCCCACTACAATAGATGCAAACTTTGTCTATTAGTTCCTACCAAAATCAATGAAAACAGCATTAATGGCTCAAAGCTCACTACACAACATCCAACCCTGAACAGACAAACAAAATGAAAAATAGGCATACCAAAAATACCCTTCACTGCTAAAAGGTTGAACTGCTAATTTCCTGAACCTGGTTTCAAAATCCTCAACTAGAATATCAAGAATAGGGAGGTTAACAAACTTTCCTTTTTTAGAAAATGATCTACCACCAAAAAATACAAATTTACTTATATAGCCCTTTGGGACCAAAGTAGACACAATTAATTATTTACATATTTAAATCAGTAAAATTTCACAAGAATTAAATTAAATCAATTCGTAAAAACTCAAATGTTAACATAACATGTCAAATTAAAAAGCACAAGAAAAAAAGCTATGGTCTTCATAAAAGCACGTAGATTGTATACCACTTTGGAGGCCTTCCTGAACTCTAAATTGTTCAGGTCATTGGAACATTCTCACAAGGTCACACAATGAACCTAATTAAGCACCAATAAAATGACACAAGATAGGCTCTCAAAATCAATTCGGGAACATAAAAAGTATGTGAGGATGAAAATAAAAGAAAGGTGTTTTTAAGGTAGTTTTTGTAGTTTTTCACTCGTCAAAGCTTATATTTTGGAGCGCTGGTATTGTCAAAATTTATAGGTATTGTCTTTCATCCAACCAAAAGCAAATTTTTCATCATTTATAGGCTCTAGTGTTAATGGGTTTTACGTTGCACAAGTTACAGTCGATCGTGCGCTGAAAATTTGACCAAAAGGCCTAAAACAAAAATGTCAAAAATTCCAAATTGTTGGGATGAAGCTCCGACATATGTCAATCACCAAGGAAGCACCACGCAGCCACTTTCTCCTTGTCGGAGTTGCAGGTCTCTCGAGTTTATCTGGTGAACTATTTTACCTTGACATTGCAAATCTTGTTTTTGCACATGATAGTGGTAAACCATGTGCCTCCAACATCTGATTTTCCTTAGCGAGGCCTGGTAGGAATAAGCTTCTCTGGAGCTGCATGTTTACTCTATCAAGCCAAATTTCCTGTCACATTGCTTAGATTTTCTGCAATTATTTTCTCAAAGGCATTTCTTCTACCCGCAACTGTTTTTCCTCGCTCTAATTTTTAAGACCCTTTGTTTTGGTCTTTCTTGGTGATTTGGGCCTCAATTTTCATCAACAGCCACATACCACCCAAACTCATCACCCCTTCTCACATCTGCCTCTTAGCTTTGGCAGTCCATTTCCAAGAGCAATTTTTTTTTACTCAACTGTTGTTTTCTGTCACAGACAGGCTCCAGCCTTCACTATCCTTACAGCTCGATTTTTTGTATCTTGCTCGATGAGGAAGCAGGCTTTGCCTGCCTGGTTCTGGCCTGTCAGTCGGCAACAGTTTTTTTCTCCCCGGCGGTGTAGGTTTTTTCTCTTTGACAACCGTCTCCCCGCCGCTATGATATTCCGTTCAGCTCACGCCTAGAAGGAAAGAAAGGTCCCACCACATTCCAGGTGTCGAACACTTTCCTGTACCTGGGACAGGTTTTGGACCCCTTTTTCCTTTTTTGTTTTCTTAATCGTGGTGCCTGCCAGATCCCAGACCAACAAGCTTGTTTTAGAAATTGTCGTTTGTTAGTGGATGAACAAACAGATCATGTTGCAATATCTCTCTCTCAATGAAAGTCTCCTGCACATTTGTCCATTTGAGGTGATGAAGGAAAATGATTTTGATAGTGAACATAAGAATACTGTCGAAGCCCATCATTCTGGACGTGTAGTAACACCGCGTCGATGCTCCTCACAAAGAATAGGGATCGTTGGAGTGTTCTTCACCCTGAAGAAATGCATGAGTAATCGATGATAGTTGTAAACTTAGAGGATCACTGCAAGTATAAAGGATGTTTTCAACATATTATGTAGTGTCCACAATACCTGCTTGCAGTGTTTTCAATAGTTTCGTATTTTTAAGCAGGGGCCAGGTAAGCTTCCTTCTATGTGTAATCGTGTATCCAATCTTAACATGGACTGTCTTTACCTATTAGGGGAGTCTGCTACTGCAGAACAACTGTAGAATGGCATACCGCCCCCAATGGTGACTTTGTCTTTGTAGGTTGGTGATGAAGATCCCGGTCAAACTAGATGTTTTGCATCTTTGGACTACATATAAGAAAACTCAAAATAAAATGTAGAAATGTTTACTCATTAGTGATGACATCAATTCTGTTGAAAATATTGATGGACGGTTTTTGATTCTAACTCCTTCATTGTAGGTTTTCTTTCTATAAAGCTTTTCTCCATAATGATTCTCTCTCTCCACAGATATTTATGTTTACTTAGAAAACCTAGGGGAGAGGTTGAAAGTGATGGGGATTAGGCAGGGTTAGAGTTTGGATTGCTAGTAGGCACGTAGAAGGCTTGGTGGGGTTAGAACTAGGGTTAGGAGTTAGCAGTGGGGAGAGAATCTAATCAGGGACGTAGTCTAGTCGCTGAAAAGTAGCAGGTGTGCATGCTTAGAACATACTTGGGAGTGATGAAAGAAAGAGTGTGAGGGTAGGGAGACATGAACAGAGGTGAGCGAAGGTAAAGGGGTTCAGGGAAAAAAATTAACTCTGCGAAACAGAAACTAAGGTTTAATCATCTAAACATAGCATGGAAGTCACAGGAGATAAGTCACCCTTAAAATGTGATAATGGTTTTGAACAGGGTTTGGAGGATGAACCTACTTGAATATGAAGTAATAAAACATTAATTTATTTTTATAACCCTTAAAACAAGTTTTGGGGGCGATTTCCCTTTTCACCTAAAAATCTAGCAGAAGTCAGGAGAAAGGCGATAATTTTTAAAGCGCAACGTGTTTAGAAAAGTGTTGTAGCATGTTTATTGTAAAAAGCGTAGCACTTACAAAAAAGCAACAAGCTTCTAGGCAGAAAGAGCTCCTGCAAAAAGCGCAACGGCTCACTGCAAAAATCCGTTGATAAGCGAACTCGATTTTGAGGCAAAAATTAGCTTTTTTTAAAAGCTAGAGTCAAGGGAAGAGTGAAAATGAGTGATTTTCATTCTTTATAGCTTATACTGAATATAGCATTGTTGCTGAGGCGGACCTGCTACTTTCATTTTTTTTTTGTGTCTGTCTGCAATGTTTTTACCTTAATCCTTTTGAACTTTATCTTTGATGGCTTAGAACACCGAATTTATTTTTGGAACTTGATTATCATTACATAGCCTGAGTATTTTCAGCTACTGAACCTTCAAATGTTTGAATATGCAAATTAGGAAGTATAAAATTACATTTTTCTTTAAACAAATTAGAATAAATTTTTTTATTATTACCCTTCATTTTACCGTACTTAAAAATAATAGTTGACACCTTAAACCCATTGCCCATCGGAGACTTTGAAATTAATGTTTGCATGATAAATGATTATGAAAAACTCATGAACAGATGGCATTCAGCTGAGAGGAATGAGCGTGCTACTTAGAAATTTGAAAATATTAAATTCAAAACCAAGATCACATCCAAAGGAGCCTAAATTCTTTAATGAATTAATGAATTATAAAAAATTTAGAGAATGAAGAATCAAAGAAGATGAGAGAGAAGAGTTCATGAGCTGCCAGGATCCAAAATTCAGGATGATTAAGCCCATCATCCTGTGGGAGGAAAATTTGAAAGGTTGCAGAACACCAGAACAAGTAGTCAATATTGTAGCAATAAAGGTGTTTATTAAACCCACGTCGAAAAAAATTGATAGCAATGTTCCATTTTAAAATTGACCGACTTGAATTATTTGGGTCTGGTGCCCAAATAGCAGTCCATCGAAATTCTAGAGTGGTTTCTTCGTTCCGCTTCCAAGCTGTGACATTTCTCGTTGCACTTTTCAGAAAATAATCCCATATGTTTATCTGGGAAATTTTCAAAATATGCATCGTAAAAGAATTCATGAGCCACTACTATTGGCCTCCACACTTCTTCATTCATATCCTTCAATATATGAAAGCATGTTGTCCATGCAGGCACGCAATATTGTATGACCTTTTCCACAAAGCCCTCAAATTTTTCATGTCTTCCTTTTTCTCATTCCTAGCATCCTACTCCAGAGTATTTATCAATCTCTGAATATCCGCTTTGTCTTGTAACAGCATCTTCTTTATCTTTCATTAATCTTGATTGGCTCAGAAATACCTTCATCTTCACTTTCCGAAGATGGATCATACATTTATCCAGCACTGACATCATTCTCTACTCTTGCTTTTGTAACACCTCATGATTGAAATCGCAAGTGATGTAGGAAAACAATGTTCACACCATAAACCAAATCAAAAGGGAAATTCCTATTGATTGCTTACTATCAATTTTTGTTCCAATGCATGTTATTGAACAAGATTTTGTGTTAATTCTTCTTGTTTGGCTTCAACATCTTCTTTATGATATTAATTCTAAAGATTTATTATAAGACTTCGAAGCCATTGCCTGTGTAGATAACACAATAGATGTTACTTTTATGTTGCATCATGGTGAGAAATTGCTCATTTTTGACTTGAATGCAGCTGGTCAGTTTGTAATTATCTTATGAGGACAACTAAAGAGATGGGCCCTTACTCAAAATGAATAATTATTAAATTCATTGTCACTTTGTTGGGATCAACCAGTCTGTCCACTATGAAGAGCTACAGTCGTTAAGCCCATTTATGTTGTGTAGATGATGGTATCCGATAAATTATGCCGAATTAAAAGGTAAATCGATAGGCCACAAAGGTAATGGAAGAATTTTATTTTACCTTGAAACACCTAACACTCAGAAAAAATCAGTCACTATTTTATACAAATGTTAAGATAATAATTTAATTAAATGCCAGCATTTACTGCTTCTGTTGGTTTTCAAAATAGGCATCCTCCAAAATCTCCCTTATGGAAATCATTCATTACTTCTTTTGGCTCCATTTTCAATTAAATATTGGTAAAATAATTTCAAATTTTCCGAACAAAGAGTTAATCCAAAATGAATACTTTTGGAAGCCTCAAATCTAATTAGAATGAAAATTTCACTTTAGATTCCTTGAGGAGATTTAAATGCTAAATAACATATATGACATTGAATACCAAGGAAGAAAGAAAATATCGCATAATTTTGTATATCACTTCTTCTCATTGACAATGTCAAATGAGGTTGATGTCTAGAGCATGTAATTGATCAAATGTGAGTCATTAAAACTCACCTTCGATAAGCTTTCAGGGCTTTATCTCAGATCATATTCAACATTGCTAGTCTGAAGCTCTTTCTACCTTCCGCATTAGTCCACAAGAACATCCTTTACCTGCAGTCATTGGGGACATAAGCTAGAATACAGGTAAAAAGGTGGGTATGTATGTTATTGAAAATCCTTTCATTATCAAATAAAAGCCAAGGCTTGCTTCTCAATGATATTGTATCAAGGCCGCATTCCTAGTGTAGCAAAGCGGTGAATAAGAATGGGTCACACATTCTTTCTTTGCACGTACGTACAGTTAAATATATATATGTGTGTGCGTATATATTAAATATAGTAACTGTACAATTAAAATAGGGCTATAGTTAAGCCAAACTTCATTAGTTCTTTCTTAACATGTCAGTCATTTCTGAAGATGCCTTGCTTATGTTCGAATGAATCTCCTTAAGAATTTACCTCACCATTTAGAAACCTCGGATTTATTTCTACCGCACGTAAAATCAATTTACGATGATCTCATCTCAGCATATTTAATCAGATACCATCCTTGGGAGATGATGTGAGACCGTGTGTTTCTCTCTCCACACTATGGAAAAATGGCTCTTTTTTTGGATTAAGAGAAATTCCAAGTTTCCCGCATTTCTAAAATACACCTAAGGGATACAAGTGTTCATCATCGGGATGAGATAAATCGACAAATCATCAAGATATACACAACTAAGAAAGACATTTCTCATATGCAAAGGCTTATGTCCATCACTCATCGAAAGGTGGCTCCTCGTATTCGAAATCATTATAATTTTAAAGTATTTTTAAATCTACCCCAAGGTCTGCTGGAAGTTTTTTGTCCTTTTCATGCACTAAAATCTTATTGTACCGAATATCCATCAAGAAGTGACATTCGGGAAGCTCCCAATTATTTCTCCGTAGGATGGTCCATTCTAAAGGGGATAATTATCCTCGAGGTACACCTCGTTTAAGTTTCTAAATCACGGCAAAAAGCTGATTTCTCCGGTGCTTTTTCCTTACCGTAACTAGATCTTTGATATGCAATCAAATCTATGGAACAATGATGTTTACTTATAAAGTCTCCGTTTACTTTTCTATCAACAGAAAACTCCTAGGTTGATTCTTCTAAGCTTTTTTATGAAGGATTTTGGTCGCGTTTGATCTAATGTATGATGACTAATATTCTTATCATAAAATTTCAAGTTCCATAATCCAAGAAAATAGCACGAAAATTGTAGATAAAACAAAGCAAATGTATTTGTTCTTTACATTTCGTAGAGCAGCAAGAACTAGTGTCAGGCTCATCTATGCTTCTCTCGGTTGATGGTTTCGCATCCTCCACACCCTTTTCTATAGTAATGAATGCACACGCTGGGCTTCCTCAACAATATCATCCTGATCGTTGTTCTTCCAACAATGTTTATGCTCCTGCGGTAATATTATCCTCAATCGTAATATATCAACTCCGAGTGGTTTGGACAATGATCATCCTTTTCACAAATCATCAATAAAAGAATTTCAAATTTCACCTTCATTTTAAAAATATGATTAATATTTGTCATCCCAAAACACTCGTTAAGGCCGCGGTGCCAGAAGTTGGTTCATGTTTAACATGGATTTAAAACTTATTATTAAAAATACAAATCTTGAAATTACGATCGTGTGTTTAATCACAAGATTATGACTTCGCACTATTAACAATGTATCGGGCAGTCTTAGATATCTAGCATTGCAGTGCCTTTATCCATGGATTTTCGTCCGGTATTCCCTTTTCATCCGCTTTATCATGTTTCCCAGTCGCCAGGCAACGGAAATTTTCTTGCGCCCTACTTTTTAGGATTTTGAGGTCGTATCACTGCCTCTATTATGCCTTATTGTTAGAAAACTAAAAACCAACTTAGAAGAAATACATATTACTTTTTTTTTGAATTTTTCTTTGGTCAAGAAGAGGACTTTGGATCCAAATTGCAGATGCGTGCCTCGTCTTTCCCCCATGAACCAGAAATTGATGTCTGTAAGACTATTTTCACCATCCATGTTGGAATTTACTCAGTGTTTAATCTCATATTCAACATATCAACATTCATTATTAAACTTTTCTACCTACTGGAGTGATCTGCCTATGCAAACAGAAAATTTTTTCATCTAACCATCTATTAATTATTGAAATTTCTGAATATCTTTATCAGCATGAATATCTACATCATTCAAATCAGCATAATCACAGTCAAAGAAGATTCAGATTCGTATTTTCTAGAACATTATCTAGCGATTTCTAAGCTACCGTAATCTGCATTTAATTCTATTTCAGACAATTTTCACACTTTAGAAACTGGGAGGAAGAAGATAACCTAGTTGTGTGGCCTCTAACTTTGCCTCCCCGCAATATCTCACATCATGTTTATACCAACTGGAAAGAACAAATTACCCTCCATAATTCATCAGCAATATTTTTGTTCTGAACTGTCTGGTGGAATGACCAACCTTCAGGACTAAGATAATGAACCCACCTCAACCCAACAGAACAAAGTCATGTTAGTAACATTTAGATGTTGGGGATTTAGGTCCATCTTTATCCCAGCACTGAGCTTTGGGAAACCAAATCATGGGGAAGTCCATTTAACAGTATGGTACGAAGATGGCACACATTTGAATCATCGTGACCAAATAGAATGGGAGAGAACTTCTCACCATCTCCAACCCACCATCTATCTAACTAAAACAGTTCTAAAGTTACTGGCTGAAAATCATCATAACGTAGGCAGCGATCTCACTTTCAACATTTAGCCAGCATGAGATTTTTAATAATGATCGTTTTTTGGAAAAGTTCAAAATGGTGGTTAAGACAAGAGAGCCCTTGACTGAGAGAACATTTCAGCTTTCTGTGTGTGTGTTTTCTTTCTCTGTGTGTAATGAAATATGATGTATATACCTTTAGCTGACAACACTTTTTTCTTCAGCCCATCCTTTGTAGCTTCTCTTTATGACCGTATTTTTATTTACCTGTGCTTGTATATATAGAATAACCTAAATTGTATTTAAACAAGGTCTTTTCTCTTTGTTTTAATGCATTTTAGACATTTTTTTCACGGAGAGTATTTTTGTTGGGATGCCCTCTCACAGAGAATCGTACATCTCTACCCTTCAATGAGAAGTGCTCCTTCTATGAATGGCGTGTATCCTGGGTAACTTCATGATAATCATCAAACTCAACTTCCCCACCTGCCATTTTAATTAGCAGGAATTTTTATCCTTAGGCACGTCTATCTTGTCAACATATTCTTCATTTTCCGTCAAAATACAAGGTCAGCCCACCATCCGCTGCAAAAATTATTTTCTTCCACAATATGATACTCTTTCTTCTTCCTCAACCTCAGAGAAAATTTTGTTGCAAGGGCGTTCATTCTGTCGTTGCGGCGTCAGTCGCTCGTGAGCTCGTGTTTTCGTGTTTCGATCCCAACCCAGGTCACTGTTGTTGTCATTCAAATGCTCAGTATTAGCACCCGGCATTCTTGGTTGTCTTCTGGTGATTGTGCCTGCGCTGTCCATTATTTCTCACTATCCTTATCAAAGTGGCCTCATGAATGACCCCACACAGAGGATGCTTTTTCTTTGATGTTACTTTTCACCTCTTCATCTTTACCTTTAAAATCGATAAGTTTGCTTTGCATCATCGTAGTCTTCCCCTATGATTCTCTTCCGGAACGCATGCTGCGATAACCGAACAAAGGTATCCGGATATCAAGAGAGCCAAACATAGAGGATGCTTCGTATCTCCATTTGGAATTGAATTGTATAATCGTTGAAATGTTGCATGAAATCCCTAATCATTCATTTGGATTCCTTTTTCAAGTCATTATATTTAGAAATAATCCTAAGGGGTTGATTGGCCCATTTGACCAAGATTGCATCAATCATCACGTCCGGAGGACTATTGAACGACAAGCGCTCAAATATCTAAACTGTGGTTTAATATCGCCAAAAAGCTGTAGTCCATGATTCTCATTCGGCATCATCAACATCTGTTTGGTTCTGTGTCACAATCAATGACTTCGATTATGTTGTTTATTTATTTGAGAATTATCATTAAAGAGAGGGAGTCGTCGTACCCTCGTGGTAAGTCATTATTGGAGTGTGTAACCGTGTTGCAACTGCCAAGAACTCGACGCGAGGAAGTGCTGAGTGACAATGAAGGATTTGACCTAACGTAATGAAGTAGAAGTTGTACAGTGAAGAAAAAACTAATCGGGATCAGTTTAATGGTAATGACTCTTGGCCGGTATTGATAATGGATTTTTTCACAAAATAAAGGATTGGCGAACCTTTCTGCTTCCGTAGAATTGACTCCGTATTTTTGCATCAAAAGTCTCATTTAGATTTAGATTCTTCAAAAAGCAAATTATCTTTTGATTTTTCAAGGAATCAAAAGCTACTTCGTACAATGACGTTAATTTAGAGAGTCGTAATGGGTCAAATAATATGTCGTGTTGTAATGAAGTTTCGTACTTGATTGAAAAGAAGAAAATTCAAATTTTCAACTAAAAGGTATGTCTTCGAAGAGATAAAAAATTCCATGTAACGCAGAAGATCTTACCAATGGAGAAGGAATTGACCGAAATTTTGTGTTGATATATCCGTTTCCAAACAAGTCTTCGTTGATATATACTGAATTAGATCGTATGAGGATATAGATTTGACTGTGTATTTTCGAAGCCAAAATGTTCATTAAGTCTCAACTTGGTTCTTCGTAACTTTTGGTCAGCTCATTAAAACTTAGACCCATTACCCACATGCTCGACCATGAAATTATGGTACAACCAAGGAATATCTGGCGACTTTCTTTTCTAGTATTACCAAGATGTAATCACTCCACCAGATTCCTCCGATACGAGAAGGAGACCATCAAAGGAACATAGTCACTATATTTTTTTTCTAAACTCGAAATTTTAGCTTGTTCTAGTCATGGTTGAATAGGTCTTGAGTCATTTCATTTATGAATTGGGTAAGTGATACGTGTTTCAAAATGTCATTTTTTATTTCAAACAATGTTCTAAGTCTCATTCCATGCTTGTAGTTGGCCCCATCATTCATTTATAAGCTTTCATTAAGCTTAAAAATATATATTTTGCAGCTGTCACATGAAACCAAAGCTGCGGATGCAAACAAGAAATTATTACATGGTGAAAGTTACCATACTGCGTAGCGTATATCACTTAAATTACCAAAGCATCACGAAAGCGCGGATTCGTAGGGGAAGTCATGTCAAACAGTAAAATACGGGACCTGTTAGGTTTTCATCATTAGGCTATTTAGGGGTCATCTCCAAAATGTGTAACCATTTAAACTCATCATTGCAATCGTATATGTTCTTCGCCAGAAAGACAAGTTCAAATTTGAAAGACCTACATGCATTATTCACTCAGCTTTTCATAAACAATCACATATATGTTTCAAGTTTTAAGCTTGGTGGTTATCTTAAACCAAATATTTTCTCATCTTCTATCAATCAAGGTTGATTGCTACTGGTCAGCTGATCTTGTGAATTCAAGCGAGGCTAATCATTAAATTGCAGCAGGGATGACAGAATGTGGTGAAAGAATGACAAAGAGAAAAGGAATCATAGGTCAAGGCATTACTTGAGGTCAGAACTGTGCGCAGGGAGCTCAGAAGCAAGAAAAACAAAGGGAGGCTGTGAAGGTAAGGTGTTTGAATTTTTGTGAAAAAGTCACAGGAGGACATATCTGTACAACAAAGAATTGCCTTTCATTTCATGGTTCAAACACAAAGATTGAAATCTTAAATTTGTCAATTACCTGCATGCGTAATAAATCGATATTCCCGCAGGGAAATAAACATGGTTTAAGGGTTTTGATTTCTGACATGGAGGCATGAAAGGTGTTTCTAAAGCTACACTTACAGAGATGGACGAACAATGGCCTCTGGAGTCGCACTGTGATAGTTTATGATAATTTACTTCTTCAATATCCAGAGTGTATTTTACTCCGTAGGTAACAGCAAATTTTATTCACCTATTTCAAATTTCTATTACACTTTATGTATAGATATCTTATACTTGCTATTTTTTCCCTATAGAAGAATGTTAATATGAAGACAATGTTCAAATGAAATATGAAGGGTGTAAACTTATTTCACCATGATTTAATCAACCCGATGTATTTATGGAACTCTCAAAATATTAATAGAGAATGGTCATCATTTTTATTTTTATGGATTTGAGTGTAGAAGCTCAAACTACAGTCAACAGAACTTATGGTAAAAGAAATTCCACCATAATCCAAATAAACCCGTGTGACAAGGAAAAAATGTCAGGAAGTTAAAAACTAGGAAACAAGAAATAATGTGGTTATAATTACTTTTCATTGAATAAAATCTGGCTCCCAAAAAAAGGTTAGATTAAACTACAAAATGTACGTAAACAATCAACCGATAAAACAAGTTAAAACAATAGACCGACTAGAGCTCGAAGTTGCAAAAGAAAAGGAAAGCAATGTTTTCAGAATGTAAATAGATATATTCCAGTTTAAAGGGAACTTATTTAGATATATTTAACAGACATAGAAGAGTCTATTTTGGCATGTTTCCACTTCATAAAATTGATGGTGTAATGTAGAAAGACAGAAGTCACTCCAAAACCGGAGAGTTCAATGATTAAAGATGCAACATTTATCTTCAAGGCTAGGAAGAATGTAACCACAATCAAAGAGGTAAGTTGTTAGAATTTAATGTTGGAGTCGAGAAGAAAATGATGAAGCACCTAATTTTTGTGAAGAATTAATAGATCTTTCACCTATACTCTAAAAGCTGCAACAGAGTGTTCTCAACACAAATAGCAAAAATCAAGCATAGAAGAGATGGATATGTTGTTAGCTAACTTGCTAGAAATTTCTAGTTAAAGAAGAGAGCAAGAAAGCATGCTATTGAAAACAAACAAGGATAAAACCTCAGAAGGTGTGAAAAGTTTCGCATCAGTGCCCTTAGCAAGAGGAACATTTTTTTCACTGACCGATCATAAAAGAAGTAAAATTTGAGAGTTATGAATACCTACATTTGAGGGCCAGCAACAGAAATTTAAAGAGACAAAGAATACTGAGATATAGCTACAAGATCTCAAAATAGTGCTTAAAGCAACAAGGAATAGGTTAGGTGAAATAAAACAAAGTGCGTAAAACAGATAAATTTTAAATCAAGATTTAATATGTGAAGATAAAGTTTTGTGAAAATCATCTTTTTGAAGATAAGTTATAGCGTTTTGAAATAATATTAGCAATGTTTTTAGCATGTATAAGCATCCCCAACTCAAAAATTCTGAAGACTATTGTAGAAGACTATGTTGCAATCGATTCAGCACAACAATTTCGTAGCATTTGCACTAAACCGTCAAAGATGTCTTTTTCGCACTTTTTCATGGATTCTGGAGGAAGAATGATAAGTTGTATTTTAAATTTTATTGTGGGGGTTGCTGACACACAGTGGACAAATGACAGTAGTAGAAAAAAATGATTAAAGGAAAAGTTTCACCTAACTATAAACCATGGGCGGAAAACAAAGGCATTTTCGTAGCGTAGGACCTATATTTCTGGCTCACATATTTATTTTGATATGCTTTTTCGTTATTGTGGTTATATTAAAATATCTGAGGAAGATTAAGAGAAAACAGTGACAGCACAAACCTGACTACTTAACATCAAGTTCTCAAAGATTAAAATTAAAAGTTGTAAATAAAAAATAGGAAGTCCGTCTCCGATTTTCAGGAGCGCTTTTGTCAAACACGTAGGATTTAACAATAAAGGTGACATCATAAAAGTTAATGTATGATCGTAGTAGCTCTCAAAGGAAGAATTAAAGTTTAGATAAGGTTACAACATATTTAGGTATTTTCATTCTTATTAATTGGAACTCTTCAAATTCGGAAGTAGCAGTCATTATCTTTGTAATTAATGGCATGTTTAAGATTAGGAAAGGTGTCAAAGTGTTAGATTTCTGAATTCTATAGTGTAGATCAAAGAACTTAATGTAAATGCTCTATAGAGTGTTGTTTAATTCATAAGGAAGTGACATTTTCATTAGCAGAAGATTGTAAAAGGTTGCATGTCACTATTTTTCAACTTACAGCAAGATCGTTTTGACACCCAGATCAAGGAGTTTATGTTTATCATTTTTTCATGGTCTTCCTTAAATATCTTAGCTCAGTAGTATTTGTATGTAGAGCTTTAATTGTCTGGAAATGCTCTAACTTTTTATGAAGGCAAGACCGTGTTTTTTATTGTATTGCTTTGATGTCTGGATATTCTACTCAGAATCCAAATGCCTTCTTGTTCATGTTTAATAGATTGTGAGATTTTGTTGAAGATTATTCACACCAGCTACTAATGAAATTTTAATAATATGAGTATGTTCATAGTGGTTTGTTTGTATCTTTTACCCTAGAGTTAGCCATCTATTCATTGATAAAAAATCACAACCCTTGAGATCTCTCTGCTGAGGAGGCTAAGCCCCAACCAAAAGTATTTGTCCGGGTGAGTTGTAAGAAGCATTTGACAGAGCAGCTCATTTACTGCCGCATTTTGTGATAACACAACCACATACCACGGATTCATAGCCAGCCTGGCTGAATAGAGAGGCTTTCAAGAGAATGCAAACACCTGATATTGACTGAAAGTGGTGGTAGTGTCTCAGGTCTACCTGACTTGAACCTGGTGCTGGATGTATAATGGATTTTAGAAAAACTAGGTTGTGTATTGAAATCGACTTGTAGAGATGTGATGGGGCAAGGTAGGCAGTACTTGAACACTTATATCCTATATATTGTAGAATAATAGGTTTCAAAAAGAGCATTCAAATTATGATTTTGTTTATATCATAGCAGATAGAATTAAGGATAATTTCTCCAAAACAGGACATACGAAATAATGAATTTTTCTTACTGGCCCTTAGAAATCAATCACATAAGACATGGAAATGAAAATGCAAGGTAAAATAATTTAAAATACATGAAAAAAAGGAAGTAACTAAAACACACACATGAATCCCACCAATAGCTATAGACCTTTTCTATTATTTCCCGGCCAAATTATCGAATACACCATTGTTCCAAAGCCCAATTACACAACATCCAACCCTTGGAATGACAAGAAAATGAAAGACATTCAAAAAAATCCCTACCACCTCTTAGTCGAATCCACATTTTTGAGTTCCCCAAAATTCCTAACTAGAATCCCGATGACTAGGAAAAGCCACAAACCTCCCCGTTGTGGTGAAATCCCATTCACTGACCCAAAAATACAAATTTACTTCCTAGCAATTACGTTGTGTAAGAATGCACAGTAATTAACCTGATTTACACATTTACATCAAGAAATTTCATGAAATACATCAACCTGGGAGAAAAATTTGAAATTCAAGATAATGGTGGTAATCGTAGTGCGCAACACAGAGTGCAAAAAGCACAGACACAAGAAAAAAGAAAAGGTGAGATTATGGGACCACTTTTGGAGGCCTTCTCTCTCCGAGTCCGTGCTAGAAGCCATGATAGTCTATTGGAACAGCATTCCATTCGCTATACAACAGACCCATAAATCACCGAAAATGACGATGAGAAAAGCCTCAAAAAGAAATTCTCCTAACATCAAAAGCATAGTGTGAGGCTGAAAATAGTGGCAAAAAAGGCAGCTAAGGTGGTTTGTGCTCACCTTGTCAGTATCATTTTTATGCCAATAGTCAAATTTTGATGTAGAGACCATTATCTATCCAAACAGAGTTTTAACTATTTAGAGGCTTCCGTAAAAGTGCAACTTGTCCTGATGTCACAATACAGCTTTCCATCAAAAGTTTGAAAAATTTGACCAAATGTCGAAAAACCAAAAAAATTGCTCACAAAACTCTCAAAATTGCCGGATGTAAGTCCTCAAGGTGAAGTATGTAAATCTAGCAAGGAGGCATCAACAAATAGATGTTTGTTTACCTTCTTGCATTAAATAGGGTTTCTGAGTCACATCCGCAAACTTTTCTGACACTTAAATATTATTTCCGGTGTTAGAGAAATAGTCAGCCATGTGTCTCAACATCCGATTGTCCTTTGCCCAAAGCTACGCTATAAAGGTATGTTTATCCGTCAAGCCAAACTCTTATCATCAACATTGATTTCTCTTGCACTCTGTCCAAATAGCCCTTTCCGCCTGTTATTTTTTCTCCGCTCATCGTTCTTTAAGGCCCGTTTTTTTGGTCTCTCTTCCTTGTGATTCAGGCTCTCATCATCACGGAATCATGTCTCATCACTATTTTTCCTTTGAAACTGCCTTAGCTCGAACAAGTCCATATTTCCAGAGTATTTTTTTCACCTGTCTCCAAGCTGTCAGAAGGAGATGAGTAAAATGCCTATGCCTTGCCAAATTATCTTCAGTAAATCACTATATTTTCCTTTGATGACCAAAGGAAGGTTTCTATTACCTTGAATCAAGTCCACCAACTCAAAAAATCCCGTTCTTCCCTGGCAGTGAAGGGCCTTTCTCCTTAACCTTTTCTCCCGTTTATGATAACTCATTTTGACAATGTAATGTAGAAGGCAACGCCCTTTCCACAATATGAAAACACTTTCTATGTCCTCTCTCATGTGTTTTTACTCCTTTGTCCTTTTACCTTCTTAACTCTAGCTCGCTAGATGACCCGTTTTTCTTTGAGAAATCGATGCTAATGGTGGGAATAGGTCCAGTAAAACATTTGGTGGTGTTGTGAAGACCTCTACTCTCAATGAAAGTTCTCATGTCACCAGAATCGTTTGAGGATGAAGGAAATGGAGGCCGATGAGTGAATGATGGGGATCGTTCATTTTAAGCTCATACTATCCGTTCAGACCGTGTAGGCCATCTTGTCAATGCTCCGTACAAATAATAGGAAGAATGGCACTCACCTAGTGAATGAAGAAGTATAATGGGACATGATAGTTGTACACCTGAATATGCTCGCGTTAATTATTTTAGATTATTTTTCTATCACGAGAAAACCTATTAAGCAACTGACCAAAAGGAAATATTTTAATGCCTTCTTTGTATGGCATTTGATAAGGTTCACAAAGCCTGGGCATCCAAATCTTGAGTTTTGAACCATTTTTCACCTATTAGGTATCCTTGTTGTTGTCGCAATAATGTCCTGTGAGAATGGCAGAATGTCACCCATGCAGCAGATTTAATTTTGTAGGTTGTGCAGATGAATATCCTGGTCAAATTAGGATGGCTCGCACTCTTTGGACCATCTTAGAAAACTCAAAACAACTTAGCATGTTAAAACATTTAATCGATAGGTGAGCAGACATCAATTTCTAAAGGTTCCATGGCTCAAGTCAAGGATTCTCCCTCCTTTATTGTAGGTTTTCTTCTTTCTTTCTATGGTTTTTCTCTTCTCATGATAGCATTTTTGTTTACTTAGAAACCCTAGGGGAGAAGGGGCTGAAAAAGGAGCGGGATTAGGTTAGGAGTTGGGGCAGGTGAGAAATCACAGCGGTGGTGTGTTGTAGAACCTTAGGCGGATAGGTAGTTGAAGAAATGCAGTGTGCTAGACAGGGTAGGAATTCAATTATGCGTATTTAGTCTAGCTACCTGAAAAATGCAACAAGAGGGTGTTGTTTTAGGAAATATAACTTAGAGGATGAATTAAAGGATGTGAGGCGTTATTGGGGATGAAATTCAGAGTGTGAGAGGGGTAAAAGGGTCTAGGGAAAACAATTGAATTTTATAAATTCGAAAACTAGGTTTACTCCATTCAAACATAGCATGGAAGCTGGCGAGAGGTTTTCGCTTATAAAATGGTGATGTCGATGAAAGAGGCTTGAGAATAAAGTCCTACTTTAATATGGGTGTGAAAAACCTTTAATTTTTATTTAGAACCTCAAGAATGGGAAAGCCAGTCATAGTTCTTCAATCGCAAAAGTAGCAAGCTTGAGAAAGGCATATTAAGCTGCGGAAATCGTTAATCAAGCTAATAGTGTATATTATTGCAAAAAAAAAGGCTTCATAGTGTTAATAACGATGGCCCGTAACTCATTTTTTGAGGCAAAATTGTTTTTGGCAAAGTTTGAATTACGTCAGAGTGAAAATGAGTGAATTTTTGGTTTTTGAGGGCTCTTATATTTAGAAATATCAATGGATATGGACCCACATTTTTTTAAAACCAACTCATATTTATTTTACCTTTAACATTTGACCTTGTATTTATAAGCGCCACCCTGAGTCTTTATATTGAAACACCAACTTATCTGGAACCTGATCAATAGCGGCGCATAAACGCGGTGCTTACATAAATGCAGCCAGGTTAAACAATAAAATTTTTTGCAAATCGAATTTTTTGCCAAAATGAGGCAATTTTATTTTTTTTTTTTTTTTTTTTTTTTTTTTTTTTTTTTTTTTTTTTTTTTTTTTTTTTTTTTTTTTTTTTTTTTTTTTTTTTTTTTTTTTTTTTTTTTTTTTTTTTTTTTTTTTTTTTTTTTTTTTTTTTTTTTTTTTTTTTTTTTTTTTTTTTTTTTTTTTTTTTTTTTTTTTTTTTTTTTTTTTTTTTTTTTTTTTTTTTTTTTTTTTTTTTTTTTTTTTTTTTTTTTTTTTTTTTTTTTTTTTTTTTTTTTTTTTTTTTTTTTTTTTTTTTTTTTTTTTTTTGACAAAATGCAAAGCCATGATAAAATGGAACATAAATACCTACGTTTAAAATTGAACAAGGTTTGTTTTTTTTTTTTTTTTTTTTTTTTTTTTTTTTTTTTTTTTTTTTTTTTTTTTTTTTTTTTATTTATTTTCACGTAGTAAATCTTGCATGTGAGACCACTACTGTGAATTAATTAAATAATTAATTCACCGATCTCTCACCAGTGTATGCTCCGGCCACAATTACATAACCGAGTTTAACTCACTTAACCGAGTTAAATACTTTACAACTCACATAACTTCAATCACTCATTACAACCAAGTCCACCAGATGTCCCACTAACCAACCTTTGAAGTCACTCATAGCTAATCGGGTTTGCCACTTCTTAGTTAACTGGTTTCAAGTGCTCCATGAGAATGTATTAATATTTATGGTCCAACTATTATTATGGATAATAATAGTTTATATGTGATTCATAATTAGATATGCGATCTAGTAACAGACTTGTGACATACATCTAAAATAGAACATCATCTATAAATAGAATTTTCTCAACATCTATAGTCTATAATTCTACCATAAATAGAATTTGCTCATCCATTCTGCAAAATAGACTTACACCTAAAAATAGCCAAAGGCTCAATCCTAGTGTAGGTGCTTAATTTTCATCAGATCATCATCTTGTTAACCCTCAACAATTCATACATGCATTCATGAACATTTATTTTTGGAAATGAATAAAATAACTTAGTTAAGAAAGACATTCACCCAACCATAAGCCTTTCATCACATCAATTCACTTTACAACAAAAAAACCACCAAAACTAAACTATTAATCTACACGTAAGGAATTTTTCTAAGATAAAACTTTACAATTTTATGAAGAGTGATGCCAATTTTTCAGATAACTTTATAAAAATTATGCTGAGTGACATCACTAAATCTCTCCATGTAAAAACATGAATAGCATACACTTCTCTTCATCGAAATATTAAAAAAAAAAAAAGCCACTTTATAATCAAAATAATATACCCAAAATAAATTAAAAAAATACCTTGACATGAATTAAAAAAATATGTCTACACGGATAATTGAAATGTTGTTGGAATCCGAAACTTGTTTATCAATGGTTCATGCATCCTTTCACTTTCGTTGCCAACAAAATAGAAGATTCAATGACTTACAATCATCTAACTCAATGAAAGGATTTGTTGATGTTGAAAATTAATAATAAGTAGGTTTGAAAGGATTTGTTAATGTTGAAAATTAATAGTAAGGAAGTTTGAAAATGACTTTAAAGTTTAAATGAATCAACGGATTATACTTTGAATCTTTAGAACAATGTCTGACTCCAGCATGAAATGACAAATTTAACAGAAGAAGGACATGTTTTACTCTTAATATCTTGAATTTAAAAAGGACGTGTTTGAGGGAAGAAACTCTTAAATTTAATTAGGAAAGAAATGTATTTTAAATCTTGTACCTGAATTAAAAATGATTGAGTACTGAATTTTAAAATTGATTGAGTGACACTGACTGACCCACACACACATCGGAACTGACATAAAATTATTAAGGCACACTTCTTATTGAGAAAAACACGGGTTTGTTCTAAACATATCCCTTTAAATGATAATATAAAATTTATATGGTGCAAGCTTTGAACAAAGATATTTTGCTAGAAAATTCATTTAATATTTTAAAACAAAAGATACATATTATTAAATTTTTTCAGCTTAATTTAATGAATTGAGAAATATCATTCTTGACACGTGAAAAGATTTATTCATTCATAATTAGAGAAGAAGAAGGGGGATGGTATAGCATCAAACTATAGGTACCGGTAACATGGTGGGGTAATTTGAGTTAGGATTAGGATTGGGTGAATATGGTGGGGTAATTTGAGTTAGGATTAGGATCAAGTTTTATGGTTTAGGAACAAATTTCATAGCTCATAAAAACTAGATAAAAAATAATAAATTATAATTTAAAGAAGATTCAATATGTCATGGGTGGTAGCACTTATTCTGAGCTTTATTATAAAGGGCCAAATATGTCTTCAAAAAAATTGAACTTAAGTGGATGGGAGAACCAACTCGTCTCTACTCGACCATGCTTCTCTTCTCACACATCTATCTTCATCATAGTTATAAAAGGTTTAAGTCAATATCGTGGGGGTTTTAAAGATAAAGGATACATATGAATACATTTGAAGATTTGAGTGAGCTACCATGAAGGTTTTAAAGAGAAGGAGAAGGAGGAAGCAATAATCACAAGTAGGCTCTTTTACCATTTTGTATATTGGCTTGTTTTAGCGAAAGTGATAGTTATTCTTCTCCCGTTGTTCTAAGTGACAACACCACACTTAGGGAATTTTGTTTATCTACAGAAAAAGAAATTGTTGTTTCATTCTCAAGCTTCGCGTAGGAAAATTGTAGTTCCATTCTTCTTACTCTAGGAGAAATTGCTGCTCTTATTCCTGCTTTCATAAAGGATAAATTGTTTGAATTTAACATACATAGTTTCTCTTCATTCACATTTACTGAAAATGAAAACAAACATGCATGTGCATATAGTGACCAAAAGGGTATAGGAACGTTAGGAAAGCCTACTTAGTTTGTGCTCTTTGTTCTTTGCTAAAAAACCCGATTGCTCTTTCCCTTAGTAGCTAGATTTTTTCATTGAAAAGCTAAATTGGCAAGTTTACTTACTGCTACTTAGTTTGCATTTTTAGGAATTTCCATTACATCACGCGGTGAACCTAAAAGACAAACTTTTAAAGAAGATCAACATAAAATTTATCTGAATCAACCCAAGAAAGCATTGGAACATTAAAGACAACATTTAGAAGGTCTAGGCTAGAGACATGTTTCTGCCGTCATTAAACACATGTTGTCGTTAACTTGTCCGCGATACATTCAAAATGTGACACTCCTCACCCATGGGCAAGTATACCGCAGCTCGTCCACGTACCTTCGGCATACTTCCGGAGTGTGTTCTAGTACAAAAGTATAAGGGTGTGCTCTCATTGTGCGGTTTCTCAATAGACAACGTTTAATATGGACTTGGGCCTCCACATACCTTCGGGTATATTTGTGAGGGAGACTTCTAGGGTTGCTATCCATCCACAGGTAACCGAGTCGGCCACCTTGTAACCTGTGATACACCGAACACAACATTTGAGGTCTCGTCTGCATTTCTTGGTTCACTGTGGAGGTATTCTCATAGCCTACGCTACTTGCAAACATTTTTCCCAGAATTAGCCTTTATTTTGTTTATTTGTTTGTCATAAAATCAATCACCATCACGGAAGAAGAACATCCTTTCTCGTCATTCGTGCAGACAACACTTAAGCTTCCCCTTGCTCACCGGTCATTTGCCAAGCGAAGGCGACATCATTCTATCGAAACCAATACCACCGCACCGTGCGACATCATCCTCACATACCAGAGTCATCTTGTGCTGTTTCTACACATCTTGGTTCATCCACCTGCTGGCAAGACGAAGTCCTCGCTGCATTTGCTTGTCGTCACGATCCATCCAATCGCTGAGACCATACCTCCCGAACCCAACATTGTTCAACCGATTCGGATCTTGTCATTCTTTTACCGCAACATCTAGATCTTCGAAGTCGAACAACCGTGTTGTTCCTATACTGCCGCTCCACAACAATTGTAGCTGGCCGAGTCTCCGAGCATCGCGCAATCAACCTCGATCCAAGTGGTCTTAAAGACACACACAATACAAAGTGGGCTTTTCTATGTGGAAGCTCAAAATAAAAGTGTTTGGATTGCTATTGAACCAGGTTTAGGTTGAATATCTCGTCGTCTCCGATCACAATGGTGTGAACGGTTTGTCAAACCGAGCTCGTATGCAAAAGTTAGGAGCAATCAAAGTTTTGGATCGACTTATGACCGGGTAGCCTTAACGAAGGCACACCGACCTTTCTCGACAAGCCCGCCTCGATTCTAGAAAATTTAATCGTTAATTTGTTCCCTACGGTCAAAAATTGAATAATTTTAGAATGGCTGGGTTAGTCACGTAAAACAAAAAAATATTAAAAACGCAGGCGGGGGGGCCGCCACTCCCCGCCACCCCCACCCAACGTACAACTTCATTAGTATAAAAATATATTAAAGAATGGGCCAACGAGTCATCACCCTCCGGACCCCATGTACCGCACCCGCATGTCACCACATATGGATATACGCGGGGGTGGTCGGTGGTCAACCCCGGCTAACCCAACCAACCCTTACATCCACGTATATGTATGAGTAATGGATGAGGTGGGCGCCCGGGCGTGTGTCCGCGCCCTCTCCCCCACCCCCCAAAAAAATATTAAAAAATAAGGGTTTAAAAATTGTTATGTGCAGATTTGGGGGAGGCGGGATTTGATCTCGACCTCCCTAACCAATTCCCAATAATTGCTAATACGCCACCCACCCACGTTAAATCTGCCATCCATTCACCATTTAAAATCGTACTCATAAAGGCGCACAAAGCAAGGCAGACAAGATTTCACACACGTATTGAGGCAATCAGACATAAAGTGGAATCATGAGCAAGTTCTCAGTAAAACAGAAAGGCAAAACATGATCCTTGAAATTTTCCCGGGAGGTAATTTTTTTCCATGTTTGAATATAGTCAAATTTACAAAGAAATTTTCGTTTTTCGTAGGGAACACAATGGAAAGGTTGGATTCGCCTTTTGAGTTTCATATTTCTAGTCCACCCATGGAGAAACATCTTTGAGAATCTAGGGGGGAATCTAAAAGATTCCTTTTGCCCTAGATTTTCACTTTGTCAAAATTCATAAATTTGACACGATTTTTCATTATTCGACGTCACGAACCGATGGCATATTTAGATTTTCATCTCGAGCTTTATATTTTTCGGCCACTTTTTGAAGTGAAGTTACAAAGCGCATTCATGATAGCAGTCATTTTCACACCTTTCTACGCCTACGATTGTGATGGTGATTTTTTTGTGATTCAGCAGCTATAGCAAATTTCATTCTCCACCATATTTAGTGTGAGGTATATGATGAGTTGATTTCTTATGTACTTCTTTGTCTCTTTGTCTCCGAGATGCATTGTAGCCGCATAGATCCCCCGATGTTTGGATGGATCTTGTTTTGTTCCTCAAGGGGATGTACTTTTTTATCGTGGATTTGTATTATGTCCGAGATCCCTTTGGTGCCATGTTGGCAGGATACTCATTGTCACATGCATGTTTTTTGGAGATCCCTTTGCTATCATGTTGGTGTGATATTCATAGTCATTATGTGTGAGTTATTGTCATATCGATAGATTCTTTGTAACCGTAGTTCTAGAAGTGGAACATCTCGTGAAAGGTTCAACCACTCCCCGCGTGAGGGTATTTTCTCTCTTATATGATGACACACCATCCATGTGCATATTCACTCCTTATACAACACTTAATGCACACTCCACACCATCTCGACACCGAGGCTCGCAGATGTAGCCTCGGGACGAACTACGTTATCAATGTCTTATGTTGCTCATGCTTGTTATGTTCTCTTTATTTACAACATGCGAAGTTCATTTATGTTCGTCAATGTTTTAATTAAAATTAACTTCTAACACACATCAGCCGAAGTAAAAGGTCTTGTTTAAGGGTACTGTGAATTTACCCGAATCTAGTGGTATCAAACTAGGTCTTTCCGATTGGATTGCAGTGTGTCAACTATTGAGCGTTCTGCCTAGTTGAGCGAAGTGATAATGTCACACATGTATGAGACCATGCCTGTGGTGTCCGAGAAAAAGCGGACATGTTGTACCAGGCTTGTTAAAAACATGGTAGGAATGCCGATTTAAAGACACTCCCACAGAAGAGGAGGAAAAACATCGATTGCAACTTCAACAGCAAGCCACAACAGGTGGGAAGAATTGAAGCACAACAACCAGCGTATTCACCACAGATCATGATGCATTGAAGGCACTCCCACATGAAGAGAAGGAGGAGTAATAACAACATGTTCTTCACCACAAGTCACACAGAGGCTCGAGGAAGTGAAGCGCAACGAAGGCTTAGATGCAGCTCTTCACCTACAAGTCAAATCGAAACCAAGGTAAACAATGTTGATTTCTGTACTTTCATCTTCACCTGATGTCATTTCTATTGGAAGGTGGGAGATCCTAATATAGGAACCGACATGAAACCTCACCCAAGATGGGGTACAAAGGAGGAGGACTTGGCGTTCATGGTCGGCACAACCCAACCATTGGAGGTTGTGCAAAGACCTCGCTATGCAGGTTTGGGGCATACATTGAAGGAGGATGTTTGGGTTGACATCATGCAACAAATTATTGAGATCACTAGGAAGAGGAATGATGGGGACATCAATATTACATGGTAACAATGCATGTTGCATGAAAGAGCCGAGGCAAGCTCTCATCACCATGATCACACCGAGACCACCGCAGAAGGTGTAATAAGTCTCTATTATTCCAGAGGCATTTTGATTATAATAATGTTGATAACCACGGTCGTAAATCATGGTACCTAAATGTGTCATTTTTTGGTTTACATAACCATGTGTTTTTTAAGTGTTGGAAAAAGGATGGTATAACAAAGGAGGATGAGGCATGGAAAGCTTCTCCACAAAAGGGGAAGTAAATTGGTTAAGCAAGTTTGCAGGAAAAGACCTTTTGAACTCATTACATCGAAGTGGCCATCAAAGAGCCACGTGTTGGAGATTCCATCCGCAGGCGTTGCCTTAAAGACAAAGTGCACGTGCATGAACCAGTCAAAAGATAATCGGTTGCCAAACATGCTGCTGTGAGATGACCCATTCACTTTCGATATGAGAGATGGTTTTTTTCATATTGTTTTTTCAGATATGTTAGCTTGTCATGGCCATGTTTGGTAAATTATATGTTTCATTTTTTAATCGTAAAATGATGATGTGTTTTTCCATCACTTGCTTGGAGCAACAATGATGTTTTGGCCTTATGTTATAAACCATGTGATGCATTTCTTTCATGTAAAAGTGATGACGTGTTTGGATATCACTTCGAAAATGCGACAATGATGTCTTGTCTTGTAATGATAGCTAGGGTGTGATTTGTGTATTTGATGTAAACTTGACCACCGAGTACACACATAAAACTTCAGAAAAGTATGAAAATGTTTTGGTCTAAAGTTGGTCAATTTGAGCATGTAATTTGCAGGAAATTGTACTACATATTTATAGAAGGTGTAGGTGTTGGTTCATCGCTAAGGCTCCAAAGGACAAAGGTGAAAGAGATGGAAGGGTGGCCTTTTTTCATGACACTTGTGTAAACATGTTACACAACAGCTTGCGTATTCTTGTTGATGATTTTGGAGGACCAAAAGCTACTTAGTGAGGATTGATCCGTGTCCAAAGACACACATAGGACAAAGTGGGCTTAAGTAAGCTAAAAAATAAAATTGTTTGGATTGCTATCAAACTAGGTTCAAAGTTGAATATCTCGTTGTCTCTCGATCGCAACAAAGGTGAACGGCTTACCAAACCGAGCTTCGTATGCGAAAGTTAGGGAGCAACAAAGTTAATGGGTTGACTTGGTGACTAGCCATCTCATGAAGTAAATCAATCCTTCGGCCACCAAATTTCGGAAAGCTCAAAGCAGATTCTCGTGGGAAAATTCGTGGGACCCATAATTTGTTCTCACGGTAAAAAATCGAACAATTTTAAATGGCCACGAGTTTACGTAAAACAAAAATATTAAAAAAAGGGGGGGGTGGGGGCCATGACCCCCCATCGACCCCCACAAGACCTCGAACCGCATGTCACCATATATGGACACATGCTGGTGGTTAGCGGTCAACCCCGCCACCCCAACCAACCCTTACCTCCATGTATATGCGATGGGGAGCAACAGACGAGGGTGGGTCAGCCTGATGCGGGTCCGACCCTAGAAAAATCTTAAAACGACGGGTTTAAAAATTGTTATCTATGGATTTAAGAGGTGGGATTTGATCTCTCGACCTCGCCTAACCACTTCCCAACAATTTCCAATACGCCCAATGGCCCATGTTGGGAAATTCGTCATCCATTCACCATTTAAACTCAAAATTTCATAAAAGGTGCTTCAGGCCAAGGTAGAGCAAAGAGCATGCACAAAGATCGAGGTAGTGATTTTACGTATTATAGGTGGAACCACAAGGTGCTCAAAAATGTAGGGATAGTAATCCACGATCCTTGAAATTCCTTTTTCTCAGAGGTAATTTTTATCCATGATGGAATATACAAGTTTAAGGTCATTTTTTCACAATTTTTTGCATGAACGCAATGGTGAGGTAGGATTCGCTTTTGGAGTTGCGTACTCACCACCCATGTGACAACATCTTTGAGGAATTCTAGGGGGAATATAAAGATTCATTTTTGCCCCGCATTTTCACTCTGTGTCGAATTCATAAATTTGATAGTTAGTTTTGCACTATTCGACATCACGAATCTGGATGGCATATTCAAATTTTCTATCTAAGCTTTATGTTTTTTGGCCAATTTTTGAAGTGAAGTTATAAAGGCCGCATTCAAAGGAGTGAGCTCGTCGTTTTCACTCCTTTCAACGCCACAATTATGATGGTGATTTCCTCAGATTCACAGTTGTGCCAACTCATTATTCAAATACCTTCAAATAAGATGTATATGATGAGTTGATTAATGTACTTTTTATCTCTTTGTTCTAGATGGTCAGGCCGTACAAATTCATATTGATGTTCGTCACATGTGATGTTGTTTTATTCTCGACGAAAGATGTAATTTCTACTGCGGATTTTTATCATGTCCGAGATCCCTTTGGTTCCATGTTGGCGAGATACTCTTTGTCACATGTATGTTGTTGGAGATCCTTGTTTTCCATGTTGGCGGGGATACTCATAGTCAATATGTGTGAGTTATTGTCATACTCCGATAGAGTCTTTTGTGTGAATGAGAGTTCCAAAAGTGGGAATATCTCATGGAAAGGTTCACCCACTCTCGTGTGAGGGGCCTCTTTGCATTTACGTATAAAACACCATCCATGTACATCTTCACTCACATGAAGACTAATGCAATTACCCACACCATTTTGACACCGAGGTCTCGGATGTAGTCCCTCCCGGATGAACTCGTTATCAATGTCTTATGTTGCTTATGCTTGTTATGTTCTCTTTTCTTACAACATGCAAATGTTAATTTATGTTCACTAACGCGATTAAACGCAATTCTAACACATCAGCCTAAGTAAAAGGTCTTGGTTAAGGGCATCGTAATTCTACCTGCATGACAACAACCCTCGAAATATATGCGTCGTACCGACGGCGAAATTCGTCCACTCCGGTTTGACTTTTACTGAATAGCGCCACAAGACGAAATACCTTCCACCCTCCAACCGATCTTGGGGAGGACCCTTATCTTTACAAGTCTTTTCTCAATCACCTCACACCGTTTTCGGATCCCGTGTCAATTCGAGTTCCCGTAGATCCTAGAGGGTATTGTTACGCACTCTGTCATCGTCCTCGCAATCCCCTATCTCGCACATCGAGGGCTCATTCCGTGACTTGTGAGTGCGCGCAGACAAGACTTGGAAAATACTTTCATCGCATCCCTCCGAAGATGAGCTTTAATTGCCCCCGAAAACATCTCCCCGCAAAAAAACCCTAAAAAATAGCTCTTTTTCCATTACGCGGTTCCGTCAGCTCAGCCCTCGCGCCAAGGGGGAAAATCCTCCAAAGAGGGCGGCTAATCGGGCGTCACGCAGAGCGTAATTGCGCGCCAACTATATTAAGAGGTGTTTTTTAAAAAATAAAAGGCGGAAGTTTCGTCCCAATGTAAATTTCCGGACTGCTATCTATCTTGAGTTGGGAGGTTTGGCTACGGACCTACAGAGAGGAAGTGGTTTGCCACCTCTCATGGAAGCTTCCTCGATGATAGGGGCCAATCCCACAATTATAGGGATCCCAACTCCCCTTCCTCCTTCTATAAAATCTTGCTCATCTCCATTGCAAGCTAGTCTTCAAATTCTGAAGTTCCCAAGAGCTTTCACATCCTTGTTACCAGAGCCTCTTGATTTCCCCCAAGGCCAAATCCAAGCAAGGAGACCATCGCTAAGTATCCGGAGAGAGAGGTTTGTCCCATCCTTGACAAAGCTTTATCGAGACATGTTCTGTCACTGCACCCGCCCAAAGGAGTAATTCGGCGTCGAAGCTATGGTTGCATTCTTCTTTGGACTCATTAATGATAAGCGATTATTGGTTATGGTTTCACTTCGTTTTGGATCATGTTCATGAGTTATGTCCTCTTCGACCGACATATAGTTGTATATACCGGATTTTATGCTTGCGTTTGTGTTTTTTCTTACGTGTGTGTCCGATCACGGAGATCATGAGGACTGTGATCTGCCAGGGCAAAGGAATGGGAGCACCACCTCTTCTACAAACGACAATCGCTGGATTCTGCAAGCTTCTCGTCGCAAGTCGGCTTCTTACTTGCCGTCAGAACCCGAGACCGTAGCGTGTTTGATTGTTGCCAGACCCGATCCGGGCTAGTAGGACCGCTCCACCCGCCGCAGGGGATTGCCTCCCCAACAATTTGGGCGACTTCCGCCGGGGACTTAGCTTGTTGTTTGATTCTGTGTTTTTGCGTACGGAGCCTCGAAGTTGGCCGGGGATATTTCGAAACGCTTTTTGCTCGCAATTGCGAAGCAGATCAAAGTCGGCTCATCAATCTCCGATTTAGTTTGTAAACTAAACCCTTTTGACATTATCTTATATTTTTGGTTGATTTCTCTTTAATCGTCTCTTGCTTGATCAGCTCTTTTGGTTGGCTCTTTCCGCATTTGGCTTTTGGACAGCTTAATCATCACCTGTCCGCTCGTTGGATTGCTCTTTTATTTTTGGACTCGGTAAACTCGACTGGCGCGCTTTTCGGGGGGGGCCTTTTTTTTTCGATGGGGCCGCGCCCATTGGCGCAAAGTTGCTAGTGTATTACCCATGCCAATTTATTCTCGCGCTAGTTTCAGCCTTGCGCTCACGCCCAACTCTGTGTAAGGTACTAGGTTTACCCGTTTCGAGCTTTCCGAGCTTGATCCGTGTTCCGTTTCGCTGAGCCGAGATCATGCGGGTTCATTTGAGTCTTGGAGATTCCGCCCGGGCGGTGGGGAAGTCCGGCCTCCGGTTGGGAGAAATTATTTGTTTTTTCATTTTTAGCGTTGGCGCTTGTTGTCATTAGCAACCCACGCCAATTGGCCATTGGCGCTAGTTTTCTACTGTGCAAGTCGCGCCGCCTGGCGCTAGTTGTCAATGTACAAGTCGAGCTTAATTTCTGTGGTGTATGAAAATTGGAGTTTTTCTCCCTAAATCCTTCACTGCCAGTGTCTTTCCCTTTCCGGGTTCTTCTTGTATGAGCACAGATTTACATTGCTCATTGTTTGGGATGTCTTCTTGCTATGATTGTTTGATGTAAAAGGAAATGAATGCCTCGTTTTGATCTCATGTCAGCCCTTGTGTTTGACCTCATATGTCTTGTTGCCTTTTGAGGGATTTCGTGGACAAAGTGCTTGAACGATTGCATTCTTAGTGTTTGTTTACATCTCTTTTGCATTCATCCTCATTAAGAAGATTTGCGTTTACTATTTTTTTTTTTTTTCGTCTCAAAGTTTTCTTTTCGTTAAAATGCATTAGATCACATTGCATTGAAAAGTATTTTTGAGATTTATCATCGAACTTAGATCACATTGTTTAATGATTGAAAGCTAAAAGTCACTTTGAGTGCATTCTATTTCATTAAAATTATGCATTAAGTAGATTCTCATTTCCATCAAAAAATGCATTGGAGTGCATTCTTATCATTTGAAAAGAAAAAGGAAATTGTGCATAGATTACAATTGCATAGTTTTTGAAAAAAAGAGGATTTTGCATAGATTACATTGCATTATTTGCATCGTTGAATGTTTGAAATTAATTTTGGATAGTGAAAGTCATCTAGCTTGGAAAGTTTCTGCTTTCTGTGTTGCTGTTGTTTGTTGCATCATTGTTTGAAGCTCTTCCCTTAACTAGATAGCATTCTCTCGAATTGAAAGTTTTCTTTTCTCATATAATGACATAGGAGATTTGGAGACACAACACCTGCTAGGGGCTCGAAACCTAAACGTAATTGAAGATAAACTTTAAAATTTACTCAATTTACACTAAGGCGCATTGAAATCTAACGAAACACACGTAGAGGTTCAGCTAGAGACATGTTGCGGCGTCTTAAAACCTAGTAGTCAATGTTTCACCTCTTGGATTTAGACAACGCTAGTACGGACTTGTGCTCCCCGTACCGTTGCGTATATAAAGGGAGACCGTACTCAGGTTTCAACCTTATCTACAAGAAGCCGAGTTCCGCTACCCTATACCCATGACACCGTACACGCATTCGGGGGAGATTGCCTCGTACGTACGGAAAGTACTTGGTTGATTTTCTTTTCATTATTGAAACCAAAGTGTATATTGCGTCCACGGTTATTTGGTACACCCTTTTTGCTCAGTATTCCCGAGCAGTCATTTGATATTTTCTCGACTCCCTAAATTTGAAAGGATCACCAAGCGCTCTGTCCTTTCACGCTCGTGTTAAATCAGAAGAGACAGAGTCACCTTTCATCCGTTTCGATTTCAAAACATGAAACGGGAAGTTTTCAAGTTTCAATGTAAAATAAATCACCCTGCGATCACATGCCCTTTTAGAGTTTGCTTGTTGGCCGTTTTGATTGTGTGCCTTGGTTTTTGTGCCCGTGTGCGATTTGAGTTGTCGACAGTAACTTTTCTGCAGTTCACCAAACTACGAACTTCTCCGATGGGAATCCTAGTCATTTTCTCCTTTTGGAATGTTATGCTCTCATATGGCAACGTTGTCCTTCCGGGTTAACCGTTGGGTTGCTCGTTTGGTTGTTTTCAACCCTCTCGTGGTCCCGAATGTCTCGCCATCGTTCAATCAGTTCCTCCTCCTAGCAACACCGATGTTGACCGCGTGACCTTCTTCTCCCCCGCTCGCGTCCCTCCCCGCCCGCCCTCGGGAAAGTCCGGATTCGGCGGGAACTGGTGGCCAAGAAGAAGAAGAAGACAAAGAAGAAGAAGTCCGATAAAGGAGAGGCTAGCCTCCATACCTATTGCGCCCCAAGAAGCCTTCCGTCGATAAACCTCCAACCCTCCACTAAAGTCGTGTCTTCGCATGTTGTGCATGGGAGACCATCTTCGAGACCGCCCGGCATTCCCAAGGTGCTCGAAGCATGGTCAATCTGGCCGCCCGTCATTGCCTTTGGCTTCCGAGAGCCGGGTTGGGGGCACATCTTCAACCGGTGGCCGATAAGGCTCCCAAGAAGTTGCAAGATTACCAACCGTAAGTTGTGTGAAGGCACCATGCCATTCACCTTTGTCCGTATATGGATGAAGCCAAGCAAGTTTTGGAAAATTAACTAGTTCTACACCACGTCTTCCAGCCTGGTTATAATCGGCTTTTCTTTGAGTCCTTCACCACCGATCCTACGATTGGTTTAGAGTCATCTCGGTCGGAACCCCCTCCCCGCTTAGAAATTCAAATTCGTAATCCATCCCCGACCAACCATTGGTCAGGACTTGCTGAGATGGTCCCTTCTACTGTGCACCATGTCTTTCTCTCGTTGAGAGTGACCCTTACATCCCTCGTGTTCTTATTGTTTCTTCGTATTCTTTAGACGGAGAAAGATTCTCCGTCCCCATATCTCACAGTTGCTCCTCCGCCTTCTGCGATGAAGGTTCTGCCGGATATTCCTCCCACCTTCGAGATGGAGGTCGTGAGGATGCTCCTTCTTCCGCAACACTAGGGGAAGACCATCTCAGTTCGATGGCAGCCCTCCAAGTAGCTTCACGTTCTTCGATCGGGAGTCGATTTTGTGGGATACCGCTTCCGTCTTAGGTGCTCGAGATCACAATACAAAGCTTTTAGTCCTGGTCGTGCCCCAGCACTAACATGTACGACAGCATCCGTTGTTCCATCCCCCAACTACTTGAAAGCTTTTTGGCTCACCGCCACTTGCAATCGTTACGTTATAACCGTTGGCATTTACCGAAGAACGAGTCAACCGTTAGGATCCTTCCCAAGGTTAGTCGTTACTTTGGGAGGTAAAACCGTCCATAGGACGCACGTGTCGTTCTGTGCCCTTTGGACTTCAATCTACTTTTGGGCACCACAACTTATGCCATGGGAGCACTTGTCTCCTCCTTTCATGGATGTGTTTTTCCACATGAAGGACGGATCGCACCATTGATCACTGCTTGGTCCTAACATGCGGTAAGTGTACCCTGCCCGCCACTATCCCTTCCTAGTTTTTATCCACCCGTTGTATCCCCGCCCACCACAGTCAACCACGTGCTACCCTACCCCGTGCTCCGTGCTCGAAGGATGATGTCGTCGTGCATCGTGTGGCCGGGGGCATTGGGTCCTCCGTACTCTGGATGTTTTTCTTCCATCGGGAGTGGAATCTTTGGAAGCGGTGACTGCTCATTATGATGACGTCGGGTCGGAGCAACAGTTCATTTTCGTGCCGAAGCTCCTTAAAAAAATGAAACAAGTTGCCTGAGAAAAGTTCCTTGTCTTGTGTCAAGTCTTTAAAAAATGAAACAAGTTGGTCGAGAAAAGTTCTTGTCTTGTGTCAAGCTCTCAAAAAATGAAACAAGGTTGTGGGAGCAGTTTTCGTTTTCTTGTGTCGAAGCTCCTTAAAAATGAAAACAAGGTTGTTTGAAAGAAATAGTTCCTTGTCTTGTGTCAAGTTCCTTAAAAAATGAAACAAGGATAGTTCTTTTAATGTGTCAACCTCGTTAAAACAATGAAACACTTTCTCCCTGCTCTAATTGAATATTTGATGAGATCTCGTAAAATCTCAAATGTAGTTCTCTTCATCTCTTAATTTGAACTCTTCACCCATCTACCTTTCATATAACGAAGCTTGGGGGCATGTACCCCCGACTTGGGGGCAAGGTACCTCGAATTGAGTCACCATGTTGGGGGGCATGCTGTTTTTCGGCTATAGTTTGTTTCTCTGTTTGTGTAAAATGAAACCGGTTTCAAGCATAGTTTATCTTTGTTTCAAGTTTTGTGGAAAATGAAACCCAACTTCAAGCAGTAGTTTCCTGATTTCAAGCTTGAGTAAAAATGAAACCTTTCCCATTTTACCCCTTGTGATTGCTATTTTTTATCAACCCATTTTTGCCGTATGAGAGCCTTGGTTTTCTCTACCCATCGTCATTATCCGTCACCACTGGCATGCCCTTCTCACTTGGTTGTTTTACCTGCTCCCGAGGAACCGTTGCGATGAGTGGCTCCATAGCTGTACCTCTTAACCTTTATTTGTTCTTTGTAGCAGTTTCCACCATTACCTAACCAAATACAGCCTCCTTTATACCACTCGTTCCTTCAGAGTGATTCAAATTTCAAATGCCCTACTCTCTAAACATGAAAAGACGTCGCAGTCCCCGTTTTCGTTTCAATCTCGCGAAAGTGCTACGAAACGACATTCACTCAAGATACGTTTACCCCTTTTTCGGGATGGGATAGATTACTTACGAAAAAGGAATACCCCTAGCCTATCGCGACCAGGAGGTTTTCTTCGTATATTGTTTTCACCTTTTCGGTTTCAAGAAACTATTTACGAAAGGGACCGTTGGAGTTTACTTTTCCGTCTTCTTTCAACCCTAAACATGAAAAATATGCCGCGAGTTCTTCCTTGTCGCACTCGTTAAAACTAAATGACATCGGAAATTGTCAATCATGACGTTATTCGAGTTTCTCCTTCCAGGGCTCTGAATGTACTACAGATGGATTCGCCTAAGGGTGGGACTTATTATGACAAGCAGGCAGATCCTTCCAAGCTTGTGTGGCCAAAGAGGTACTCACCGAAATGGTGGGGGAAATGAACCAACATCATTGTCGTGTCGGGCAAAGATGTCGCTCTTGAACATGGCACTTGTCCGCATTCGTGCTTCGGTTGGGGACATCTCATCTCGTTCTTCACTTGCCTCCGTGGGTTTGGATAATCCCTTTTGACCTCTCATCCGCCATTGCCTCGTCACCATGACCTCCGATCCGTTGACAACATTTCCAAATCCACTATTGTGCCGTTATATGTTCAAGAGAAGTTGACCCTGCAAAGTATCAACCTTCTCTCGATTCTCACATGATCCTCGATTCACAAAACATCATGTTCCTCTCGTTTCGTGTCGATGATGGGAAACACTATGGCCCACCGATCAAGGTCACCGTCGACTTCTCCACTTTCTGTCATCCGTGAAGCTGATCTAGACTCCCTCTGTGCCTTGGAGCTCGCATGCCTCAATGGTGTTCTTCGCATTCTACGCGAGAAGCCACCAGCTGGCCTCCGACTCAGTGATTCTATTTGGCACCGACGCTGTACCTCATTGATTCACATGCTTTCCAGATCGGGGACTATAGCACTTTGGAGGGCCATTGTCATTATTGGTGGTTCTCTCGCGTCTCGTTAACAACTTTCATCATTGGCTGGTAATCCGACGATGTTCTTGGCTGCCCGACTTCAGCTCACATATTCGCATGCTTGAACCTTGTACTTTGTTCGGCCAGATGTGGAGCGTGCAAGACCGTACTGTGTCCGTTGTGGTTCGGTGTCGCGATTTTGTGGATTATTATTTACATGACTCACCGATTGGCTGGCCCGTGACCATACCTCGGTCTATTTATCGACCTCACCCACGGTCACACCATGCCTTGGATTTCGATTATTGCATACTCGTTAGCTACGTGTCGCGCCCATACCACACATATCATGTATCCGAGACATCGCTTATACTTTCGTCCGGTGTTTTCTCGATGGCGCCGCCCAAGATAAACCGTAAAGCATTTCACCCTCTCTCTCTCGTCTCTGCGTTTTGTGTGCGATTCACACGCACTCACACCGCCCCCAATCCCCATCCGCACATCGAGTGGCCTGGCCCATGACTCGTAGCGCACACCTGAAAACACTTTCTATTTCATCCCTCCGAAGATGAGTCGACCGTTCGAAAACATCTCTCCCCCGCAAAACCCTAAAAATAGCTCTTTTCCATTGGCGCGGTTCCGCGCTCAGCCTCGCGCCAAGGGGGAAAATCTCATGTGCGTGGCGCGCCAATTGGCGTCTGCGTGTGGCCGCACCCACGCCAACCACATATTAAGAGGTGTTTTTTAAAAGGAAAAAGGCGGTGAAGTTTTGTCCTAAAAATTTCCTGGACCTGTTGGTCCATTCTGAGTTGGGAAGTCAAGCCACGATCTCCATAGAGAGGGCGGTTTGCCACCTCTCATGGAAGCTTCCTTGATGATAGGGCTAATCCTACAATTATAGATCCCAAATTCTTCCTCCTTCTATAAAAGCTTGCTCATCTCCATTGCAAGCTAGTTTTTCAAATCTCCTTCCAAGTTCCTCAAGAGCTTTCACATCCTTATGCTGCAAGAGCCTTCTTGATTTCCCCCAAGGCCAAATCCAAGCAAGAGACTATCATGCGATATCCTAGGAGAGAGGCTTGTCCCATCTCTGCTGTGCTTTATCGAGACATGTTTCATTGGCTTAATCACCAAAGGAGAATTCGACGTCGAAGCTATGGTTTTATTTTCTTTGACTCATTAATGATAAGCGACTATTGGTTATGGTTCCACTTTTTTCTTGATCATGTTCATGAGTTATGTCCTCTTCGACCGGCATAGTTGTATATACCGGATTTTATGCTTGCGTCGTGTTGTTTCTCAGACAGGTGTCCGATCATGGAGATCGAGGATTGTGATCTCATAGGGCAAAGGAGCGGGAGCACCACCTCTTCTACAAATGACACAAGGGATTCGGTGCAAGCCTTCCTCGCAATTTGGTTTATTTACGTCAGGAACCGCACCGTAGCGTGCTTGACGGCTGCTAGACCCGATCCTGGCCAGTAGGGATCGCCCATCCGTAGAGGGGACGACGTCTCGTCAGTATACATTGGGTCGTATGACCATGGCCAAGCTCACATCGATTGTTGCTACTCCTTCGATGTTTACCATGTCACATTCCAAATTACCCTCCTCGACATTCCAAAATTCAATGGAAACCCTGGAGAAGACCCGTCAATGCATGTTATCACTTATCATTTTTGGTGCTTCATCAAACTCCCAAATGATGACTCCGTTAGACTACGTCTTTTCTAACGCACACTCACCGGTCCAAATGCACAATGAATATGGTTTCATCGGGTCAACTTTGTTAAAAAATGAATCCTGTGATGAGGATAGTTCTTTTCCGTGTCAACTCGATAAATGAAACCAGGTTCCCACGATGAAAGTCTTTTTGTCTACACAATCTTGGTTAAAAAACGAAATACGTCGTGAGCATAGTTCTTTTTCCATGTCAAGCTCGTTAAAAAATGAAAAAAATCCTCTCCTTATTAGGACGAGTCTTCCATCTGATCTCATAAATGAACCTTCATTCCATTTAACTATTAGTAACTAGTATTCTACTTAGGTGAAAGAAATGAAGTTTGGGGGCATGTACTCACAGGGGGCATTCGACATGCACTCTTTTGCAAGGAGCATTCAAAACCATCTCGAGTCCATTTCAGTTATTATTTTCAAGACTCGTTAAACTCATGAAAATCTTGAGCTTTTTTCTATCTTTCTGCGTTCATAAACACATGAAAATTCCTAGTTCTTTCCGTCTTTTCATGTTCATAAATTAAATTGAAATTCGAAGAAGCATACTTTTATCCTTATTTTTCAAGATTTTATAAAAATGAAAAAGGACTCGAAGCACACTTTTATCTCTTTCGAGCTTCGATAACTAGTGAAAAAGGAACCCCCCGGAGTCTTCTTTTAGCTCTTTCGTACTCTAATAATGTGAAAATATTTTCGAGCACTTGTATTTTTCGAGCTCGTAAAAGTAAATGAAACGACATCTACTCAAAGAACCCAAGATAGATTATTTACGAAAAGGAAACCTTAGTCTAACATGGCTAGGAGGTTCTCTTGGTATCATTTTACACTTTTTTGATATGAGCCAGCAAATTTACAAAAAATGACTCATGGAGTTTTTTCCTTTTCAAACTCTCTAAACATGAAAAAGGACCGAAAGCCACCGTCGTTAGCTCATAAAAACATAAAATAGTGATGGGCTTATCACCTATGGCAAGAATCGAGTTTAATTTAGTTGCCAGACTCGTTAAATTATTAAACAGAGATGCATTCGTCGAAGGGTTGAATAAATTAGATCGGCGATAATGTTACCTCCCCAAGCTTGTTAAAAAACAAAGAGGTACCCGTCGACAAATGACAGGGAAATTTTGGGAAAAAGAACACAATACTTTATGGTGGTATGTCTCTCTTGAACATGACACTTTCACTCCATCATCATGACTTTTGTCATAATGTTCTTCGAAGGTTCATTCATACCTATGGTTCATCATACCACTTTGATTTTGGTCAAATGTTACCAACTCATCTCAATGTCGCCGCGATATGTTCAAGAGAAGTCATCCAGTTGAATCCTCATCCTTCTACAATACTCATAAACCTTCATTTTCATGACAATAATCCATAAAAATTGCTATATCAAGTCACATTTTTGTCTCCGAAATCAAGAATTTCGTTTCGCTGATAAAGGTTCTCTCCGTTGACATCATCTTTATCATCCCTAGAAGTTTACTTAGAAACATGCTCTACATTCTCGAGGCTTGTTACATCATTGACAAGTTTCTCGCTTCCAAACCTTTGAGTGAAATATTTTGTTTGGTATTCGACATCAAATCATCTACTCAAGCCTTGCAAATTGTACGTGCACTTGAGAACCATTAACATCAATGGTGGTTCTCTTCGTGCTTGTTAATGTCAGCTCACATCATCGGGTCGGTAATCAGACGATGTCTTCCCATGTTCAACTATGAATCATATATTCCCGTGTTTAGACATGTACCCGAATGATCGAGTGAACCAGACAAGAAGACCTCGGGACCTAGTTTCATCCATATCCGGGCCGTGATTTCGTGATTGTTGTATACATTTACCCGCATGATGACTTCACATACATCGTCATCCTCGAACATGGGCATGTATTCGTAGCATGTTCCGTATTGGGAACATCCTCAATGTAGACGAATTTTCCGAACTATGTATGTTATTAGACAGTTTATGTGTCACATGGGAATGCCTCCCGATCAATTCGATGACCGGGAAGATGAAAAATATGAAGATGTAATGTATTGTATGATTGACAGGTCACCGTTCGTCTGTGTCCCGCTCATCACATCATAAATCATATCATCCAAATAATATTATTTTGACTTCATGCTTTAGGGGGAAACTCGTTGAAGGTCGATCACATCATCCCTCATGACCGTCAAACCGGACGTCATCCCTAAGACCAATGAAATAGGGTCTATCATCCCCTTATATTTCGCTTAAGATGCCCTAAGTTAAGACATTTCATTCATGTCTTCTATTGTGAGTTTTCCAAGGTTTGAAGTATATGTTATATCACTCACCGACTCACCAACACCACCCACAAGGGACTAAATCGCGTTGTAGTGCTAAATCCTCCATTCACAGTACTACAAGGCACTTCCCGACATTTCATGGTGCGTTGGTCACTTGGTAGCGGAATTCTCATTGTTCTAGGAATTTCCACATGGCTAGTGCCTTCTAGAAGGGTCCACATGTTTCAAACTTAAAATCCAAGTTCCATCTAACACCTTCCGAACTTGGAAACATGTCTTGCCTATTATTAGAAAGTGATTCATCGGGAACCACCATCAGCTTTACAACTGAGTAATCATTATAGTGTTAGAGTGAATAATTCTAGGTAAAGTTATGATGTTGGATTCTCACTTGATAAGAGAGTGAAAGTAATTGATATTCCCCACTCGTGATGTCAGATGTGATGAGGTCGAATGAAGCAGAGCAGCTAACAACAAATCGATCCATTGGTTGTAATCTTCCCTCTACTCTTTAATAAAGATTGTTGTTCATTTTTCTCCCCACACACATGTGTCCATTTTGTGCAATGTATTCTTGAATGATGTATGTAAGGTCATATTCAGTCGATTTGATTTGAGTAAGATAAGCAGATAACTTGTATATTGCATCACTGCTTGTTGTTCTCTATTTGTGTTTGTAGGAACTGTTCAGCGACTGAGTTGACTGAGAGCGATGACAAAACCAGGTACAAGGAGAAGCAGGTTTATCAACCCACAAGTAAAGCCCTTTTACCATTATGTATAACCTCCGTTTATTTTAGACAAAGTGATAGTTATTCTTTCCTCCGTTGTTCTGCTGACAAACACCACACTTAGGGGAATTTGGTTTATCCGTAGATCAAGAATTCCGCATAAAAATCATGGTGAAACACTTTTGAAGGTTAAGTTTCAAAATTTGGGTTCTTGTCCCTAGAATTTGGCATTCGGGTAAGAGTTCGTCTGAGGAACCTCCGTTAAAAACCATCTTGAACTCTTCTCCTTCTGGAAGTGACAAAAGTCCGATTTCAGCATTCCGAGAATTTGCCATGGTACCTTGTCAAATCTTGTATCCGGTCTAGATGGGTCCTAGGCGAACTCATATTTGTATTCATATACCTTTGTTAAACACAAAATGTGTGACGTTGGGATGTAAATGAATCCGAAGTTTGAAAAATGATGATAGGACACCAAGAGGCCCTTCTTGGGAAATTAACAAGGCCTGGATGTAGTTGAATTTGGAGTTTGAAAAATACGATGTATCCGTAATGGGCCTGTCGAAGAATAAAATGCGTGAGGACTGACATAGCTGAATCCAAAGCTTGAAAAGTACGGAGTATATCCAAAGTGGGCCTACCTGGGGAGAGTCACCTGCACGAGCTCCAGATTTAATGCGGATCCAAAGTTTGAAAAAGAATGGATTGCATTCAAAGTGGGGCCCACTGGGGATTAATGCACGAGTCCCGTGATGTAAAATGATTTTGGATTTCATGTTAATGGAGTGTATCCTAGGGGGGCTCGCTGGGAGTTGTATCCAAGATATCCGAGGAACCAAGGATGGTTCCATTACACTTTTGCATACTTTTAGATTTTCCCTTGGCTTTGGACATAATGAGTAATCAGAAACGCATGGTGGGGCATGATTGTGGGTCTCATGGATGTGAGATGAAGTGGCAGTGGCCACACGACATGTTGTTACCATGTAGGCACCATGCTGGACCACGAGTTATGTGGAAAGAACAATGTGGTCACATGGGGTGCCACATGGAAGTGCCTTACTGATGTGGGAAGCGTAACTGGACAAACTTCAAAAATGCACATAACTTTCAATGTGGGAGTTAAGAGGAGATAAAATTTACATAGTTGTATAACTCTCAATGAGCCAAACACAATGGTAGTATGTGATTTGAGTTTAGTGAAGTTGGAAAGAGGATTTTTATAACCCCATCTTCATAATAGACCCTTGGAGATTAGGTTAATTCTATAGTAACACCTTCCACAACCTAAGAATAACTCATAGATGAGGATTGTTATATATATATATATCATGTTTGTTTCAACATCATATTTATAGTGTACACACAATTTGTTTCATGAGTATATTTAAATGAATTTAATAGATAACAAGAAAATACCTAGTTTTTATCGCCCTCCTATAATTGCAGTTGCTCCTCTTGAGACCACAAGAATGAATAAGTGTTCTCCACCCATCTAGGAAAATCTATTCGACTTTCTGTACCCAAGGAACTCCATAGGCCCTAGCCCTCGATTCCAAGTTCAGGAACTGTCAGCCTTTAGTGTGTGTTTGTTTAAAAGCACTGCAAAGTTAACACAATCACTTAGATCCACTCTAACCACTTCCAACCCAAAAATCTCATTCTCAAGTTTCCCTTTCAAACTTGTCCTTCAACCTCTCCACTCCAAAACAACAACAAACATTCAACTCCAAGAGATGCCCCCTTCTACCTTTCAACCCTTTCCTTATCTCTCCCTTGGAAAGTGCTTCCCCATTCATTCCTTCAAGTTTCTTTGCCTACCCCATTCATGAAATCTCTCAAAATCTATTGAGTCCATCTCCATAAATTTTCACCCCAGCATCGAATTCATGCTTTAAGAGACTCAACATTTGACAATCCATTCACTCAAGTAATAATGAATTAGTGATAAGGTTGAATCCCCTTCATTCAACGAACACCCACCAAATAATACAATAAAATATTAACAATCTATATGGTGTTCAAAAATCAATGGATCACATAAGAATCCTATTTAATTTAAATATTAATTTAATCATAAGAAGATCTACATCATTAATTAATTATTAATCGTGCTAAAGGGCTTAATCATAAAGTTATATTATGAATCAACATCATAGCAGCATTAAATAATACTATATACTTGTGCAAGTTGTGGGTTTGTAGCTAGCATACACATACTTTGTGCTTTATTAATAACACTATAAGAATCTATCATTGTAATCAATCTCTAATAACAGATAGGCTAATAACCTAGATAGCATAATAGGATCAAAAGGTGATATTATAATAAAAAATTATCTCTCCATGCTTATCCCTTTAATCCCTATCATAGGTTCCAATTATTTCCATGCCTAATTAATGAAGGCACATAAAACGAATAAGTGGCTAATATTTATTTCTTTTCTTTACATAAGAGGGACTGCTAGGTCCCTACCCATTTCTCCTCCATAGGACTTTCCATGTAAGAATTTTGTTCCTAATGGCTAGCCACATTCTAGATTTCAATAGGACTGATTTTCTAGAGTGTTCTACCATCATGGTGTTATTGGGCAACCTTATCATTTTCATACAACATATTGTGAAGATCTTGAGTGATAGATTCATACAGGGAATCATTCATTAACCATACCAACTCATCCTTTGTCCTTAATTATCACAATTTGATTTTTAGTTTGGCTAGTATAGGCATCCTAAAGTTCACCTTCTTTCTATTTACATCCATAATTTCCACTTACTCATTATGATGGAATATTGTGGTTATAGTAATGTACCCAATACCCATATGCACTTGAGGACATGGGTTCTTCTTGAAAAATTGCCAATTTTACTCTAAATCGCTTTCTCAAATACCTTTTCCCATTGTCATGCTATTAATTAATTAACACATGCATGTACGATAATATAGACTTATGCAAGGATAATTAGCTATTCAATCACAACGACACCATAAAATATAATTGTAAGATTGTACCCAAATATGAGTAAACGAATAAGAAAGAACAAAATCTATAACATAAATATTAATTAAACATAATTCAGTAAATACATTCATAAATATTTACCTTTTTGAAAATGAACAACATTTAACTAACAACCATTCACATAAGTGTTAGTATGAATTCTTTCCGTCGAAGCGTACGAAAAGAACCACTTAGCTATGCATAACTAATAGCCCTAACAACAACATAGGTCGTTAGAAACATCTTCGTACCTGCAATTAGTAGTTAAAGTGCCGCAACAACAGTATCTATAAATGGAAAGACATTAAGCAAGTAAAAGTAAAGAGTTTGCTCCATGCATCCAATGTACAAGATGAACGCGATTTTTAATGAATTCTTTATATTACAGGCACCCGGGAGGAAACAAGAAGGTGTATCCGCATCTCTCCCTCAATGGGATGGGTTCTTTGTAGTCTCAAGATTTCGCATCTAAGCTTTCTCTCGTAGATGTAGAAAACCTGGGGTCAGAAGGTGGTAGCTCAATGGGAGCAAAATGGCAGAAAATGGAGGATTCAAGTATATAGATCCGTAGTGACCAATATGCAACAAAAGGTGAAGAATGATGGGGAACCCTCCTATTTATAACAAAATATTGGGTCATTCTAGATCTTGGTGCATGATTAAAATAATGTTAATCACATCTAGATCCACTCCCATGGAATATTTTATTATTATTTTGTTGAGGAAAGGAAAAGCTGACTTGGGTCAAATCCTCGATTAGTGAAAAATAAATAAATAAATGATTTATTTATCTTAAGGAAGTGGTTGGGATATAATCAAATAAACAATGATTTATTTGATTAATGGTGTGGTTGATTTGGTCACATTTAACAAGGAATATTATTAAATAATTATTCCTAGAAAAATAACAAGATAACTAAGGGCTTATCTCATTAATTTCTTTTGTTTTTGGGTTAAACATGACCTGGAATAATAATTATAACTATGGTTTAATTAATTATTCCTTTTTGGGGTTTCCTAATTAACATAAAGGTGAAAGTAGTTTTACTTTGGGTAAAATCGGTCTTACACAGTGTACTTGGGTCCATCTAATGATGAAAGGTTAGATGACCAAAAAATGGTGTAAATGTATTGCTCCCCCAGCCGTGCGAGTGTCAGAGCAAATCGTATGACCGAAGTACGTTTAAAGACAACGCCTAGACAACAAAAGGGTATGTCGAGGAGAACATGAGGTAGACAGTGTGTCGAAGGACTAGACCCCGAGGAGACGAGACTGGCAGTAACAAGTCTCCTCGTTATGAGAGGGTACTCGTGCCGAAGGCGGCGGGGGAGGCATACCTATGCCCGCCGTGACAAAGCACAAAAGAATAGTGTGTCCAAGAACAAGGGACCGAACCACAGTGACAAATGGGCATAATCATACGTAGAAAAATACAATGAAGAGTCTCACATACATGTCGTGCCCGGGGATAACGCCCCGCACTAGTACAATAACATCTACACATGGGATAAATACAACCCAAATGCCCTCCGTACATGGGGCGGGCTCACAAAATCTCGACCGACATGCAAACCATAGACAGGCCGCAATGGCTGGCGTCAAACATCATCAAACTCTCGGAGCGGCATCAAAGGCTGCAATGAAGAGGTCATCCGGCATGTGGGGCCACCGTGGTGGCCACCCCCGCGAGGGCCGGTGGCGACTCGCACACGCCGGAATCACCGCAGCCGCCGCCGGGTCACCGGACCGTTCAAAGATAATGCATCCGGATCACGTCGAAAGGAGTCGTGAGGAAGCAACCGAAGTCAAAGGGAAGGGAGAGATCCCCCCGCCTGGCCCGAGCAATTCAACAAGAGGAAGCCGGAATCCGGCCAGCACACCGCCCCGTACCTTGCTTTTTGAACAATGCCGATGTCGACAGAAGGACAGGTCCGCCGTAGGTAGCAAAACGAGAGATCCTCAAATCACTAAGATTAAGAGAATAACAGAGCGACATACGCACCGACACTAATGATGATAGTGGAGATGGGAAGGATGGAGGGAGAATGGACGATCATAGAGCATAAAGGGCACAGAATGACATGGCAGCGATTGACACAATATCGAAAGGGACAAAGAGCCGTTGGCCGAAGGTCATGATATGCGACCAAGAGAGTAACCAAGCAAAGAAGGATGGAGGGCTACAGGGTGTAAAAGGACGCAGGGATAGACCTATGAATGCAATGAGACCGACTTGGATGCTTCTAAACAAGGGCGACTTTATAGTGTCGTCATTACGCAAAGACCCTGGGTCGAAATGGGCCACGAGTACAAGGTGGTACTCATGACGGAAATCGACACGAACATGGACAAGTAAGGGAGCGACATAGCCCTAAGCACAAGTGTCGTAAGAGGAATTCGATTTTAAGGAGCTTGAAGTGACCCTTCGGGAAAAATGTGTCCGGGTGAAGTATCAAATCACCAAAAACTAAGGCAAAACCCATTTGAGAGCCTTGGTGAGATCTAAATCAGCCGGTGTCGACGGCGTTCGTCGAACGGGCTACGCCGTGTGGCCGCAGCAGTCGAAAGAAGAAACACGTGTCTTCTTTAATGTGCGCTTTTCCCTCCAAAATCATTCATTTGCTATTGTTGGGCGTAGTGAATGTGAGAGGAGAGAAGGCCCTAAATCTTGCGGCGAACGTAGCTAACAAACCGACCGTTGAATCGAGATGTCAGCTTTGGAGGTAAGAGGCCCAACCTTGCTCTTGCATTTTGATGATTACATTTGCGCTTAGGGCCCAAAACCCCGTGTCGGTACCCCCTCCTTCATCTCTACGTACGGGGTCGCACTTTTTGGGGTTAGTGCGACCCAGACTATGTATTAGGGCAAAAGTGCGACCTCGGGTTCAAAAAATGGCGTAAAACTGCGACTCCGGGAGATGAGAGGGGGGTCGAAAGCGTTTTATGGCTGGGAGTTGGGTTTTGGTGAAGTAGGAAAAATGAAAAAACAGACAAGCACATTCAAGAAAATAAAACATGCATTTCGCAGGGGAAATGCTAAGGGTAATATTTCTTAAGATAGAGTGCGGGTCACAGGGTTAGGAAGGGGATGGCCTTCGAAATCCTCTAAGAGGAGGGTTACGTTGGGGCAGAGCCCCCAAGCATGGTGGAGCCATGCTAAAAATGTATTTAGAAAAATGGGAATCTAAACACATTTTAATGATGTGGTGTGCCATTTGTTCACATATATACAGCTTGAGAAAGGAAATGGAGGATTACCAATCTCTTTTGGTACCGCACAGGGATCAAATGGACTTTAAGTTTCCTAATTGGTATACCTCGGTGTCACTATCCCAAAAGGAGGATTTGGAGATAATGAACTCGATGCTCTCGTAGAAAAGCTATAGGTTGGTCAACAATAATGTTCTTAAGAGATCAAAGGTCAGACAGAAGATGAGGAACGATAAGTGTATCGTCCCGAGAGTGATTCGAAGTGATATGGGACTCTAGAGGTTCTTCTCTAAAATGTGGAAGAATACCGGGTCTAGAGTCAACATGACCGTACACACTAGGAGAGCGGTGAGGTCGGCTTTCTGGTTCTACGGGTGCCCCCTTACCCAAAACACTGGTTTCGATGTACGGCCACAAGGTGGATGTGGTGTGAACGCATGGGTTCGATGTAAGGGGAATAGATGAAGTCGGGGGTGGAAATTTCTTCCATAATGTCGCCATCGTGATAGAAGATGGGGTGACCGGTGGAAGAAGAACCACCCGACGTGGTGAAGCTACTCGAATCATCATCATGAGAAGAGAGGTTCACATGCATCATCACAAGGTGATCAAGAGTAAGTAGATAAAGGATTCACCGATGTTGAGCCCAAGATGATCGCCGAAGAAAGGTCACGAAACAACAGGGGAGTGATTCGTAAGGAATGGTCTCGAGGGTCTCATGGATGATGATAAAGAAAATACGGACGAAGGCCCGGCCATCTCACATCGTGAGGGGGAATGTCAATGGGAGCACGATGAGTCTCCGGTAGAAGCCTCCGCCTGCGGTACGCAACATGGGAGAGGTGAACTCGTGCGCTTGGCCTCGAATTGGTGGACCGCGCAATAGAGGTGCGAAGTCCCCTAGGCGGGGACAAATATGGGTGTGATGGTTATGAGATCGCGCTGTGCTACGGTGGTGGTTGGTGTGAATAGTCTTGGGTTTTCGGCCGCGGTTGTGGAAGCGAATGGTGCAGGCTTCGGGGACCGCGACTCAAAGGAACGTGACATTAACCATGGCTTTAGATGAAGCACTCAAGATGGGGGGTATGAGGCGTGACCGACAACATCACACAAAGCACCCCGGATGGTATGCTTTGGAGGCCGAGGAGGAGTAGGGTTTACCAAAGGGGGCCCTTGTCCTTTGATGCCCCTCGCGAGCTTTGCCCTTTCTTACCCGGGCGGTCGCAACAGAGGTGGTTCCCGGTGCACATGACCGAGGCAATCGACAAGAACGGAGAAGCCATGGGGACGGCTGAACCGCCGGTCAAAGCGATATAAGGTTTCGAAGTCGACCTTGTGCAAGGTGGGGCCGGAGGATCAAGGCACCAAATGGGAATCCCAAGTGTCAGGTTAGAAGAGAGAGGGTGGCCATGACCGGTACCGTGTGCACCCTCGGTGGGGAGCTAGGAACGGTATCTCCACTGCAGGGTAGCATGGCTGTGGGACGGCTCGAATGGCTAGGGTCTGAGGAACCATGCCGTGGGGATAAAGGGGCTCATGTGACCACTAACCCAGTGAAGGGCTAAGAGCAAAGGCGGAGGGCAAGTTGCCGACTAGCCGGGCGAGCGGAGAGCGCTCGAGACGATTGCATCATGCAAACATTCGATGAGTCGTCGTAGATAGGAGGAGGGGGGAGACTAGGAAAAGTTCTGCCAGTGAGGAATCTCTTGTAAACGCCGTGGGAGACACCGGTCAAGGACTCAACGGTTTGCTTGTTGGTTGCGTGAAGAGATGGTCGTCTCTGTGAGGTTCCAGATTTTGCTCATGATATGTCAACCGGTCAATGGTGACTATCTTCCCGTTATGGGGAAAGACATCTTGCGGAAAACTTGCGGATGGGACGGTGCGACAGTACACGTGCAGCCTTCGCCCAATAGAATGTTGTAATTCAGCGAAGGCCGATGACTTCGACGTCAACGCAAAGCCACTTCTTGCACGGCGAGGGTGATAGGACAATTACGAAACAAAGCCAATGGGCCGGGAGGCATGACCGTCCTGCTGCTCGAAGGGTGATCGTGGAAGGGGCGCTCTGTGTGGATCCGAGTTGCTTCAAAACCGAAGCGGACATCAACAAGCAGATGCCCTCATCAATGACACCCCCGGACACGTTGGCGTTCCGGACTTTGGACCGGGATTTGGCGACGAAGGAGGGAGAGGAGGATGGTCCGATTGAGTGGCATCGAAACAATCATTTGGTCGTCGCCAGGATCTGCGCCGCCTGCTGCGATGTAGAGCCTTCTTTTGGGGAAGGGCATGACCGGAGGAGTTCTGCCAGGAAACGGCGGCAGAGATCGCGCCAAATCATCTACTATGCTATACGAATGGGCGCTCGATCGGGAGCAACAGCCGACGAGGGCCCTTATATTTTATATGAATCAACTTTTGGTTGAGGGATATGTATGGGGCCACTAGGTGACGAAAGAGGCTCTATAGAACCTCGAAGAAGGGGATGCTCGGAGGCGATCGAGCAGGAGGCTTGGGGCATCGGCGAGCCCGAGTTTGGAAGGTGAAGGTCACCCGTCGGGGAAGGATCGGAGTTCATCATGAGGATTTGGAAGAATGGAGGAACCGTAACGGGAAGGTTGAGGGCCACTCCGTCCGTCGGTGGTTGGGTAGCTATGGACCCTCGCCGTGCATTCACCGCTTCTCGAGGGGGGCGTGATCGCTCGCGTGTGGCCGAGAAGGCAAGGGAGGCGAAAACGCACATGCGCAGAGCCGGCGCACCAGCCGTGGATATGGCATGGTTAGTTGGGCAACATTGAGGTGTTGGTGAGGTTGGGCAAAAGGATGAGGCACAGCATATCCCGGATGCGTGCGACCGGGGAGGGGGAGAAGTGCAAGAAGTGGTGCCTTTCTCCCTCAGAAAACCATAGCTCATGAGAGGTTGATGCGATGGATGAGAGATAGATCCACCAGACACGCCATGGTGATGAGGTGCCCCCCGGTGTATGGCATCGCCGGGTTTGGGGAGATCAGGTAGGGACAAGAGGATCATAACCGTCCGAGCGTAGATCAGTCATATTTTAACGCCATTTGGAGGCATCTTCTTCGGCTTGAGGAAAATGATGCGACATCTTCCCAATAGGGGACAAGAGAGATCTAAGGAAACTGTACCTGCGAGATACCTGGGTCAAGGAGGAGATTGGCATAGGCTCCATCTTCGCCATTCCCGGACATGGGTAGAAAGGCGGTCGAAGAGGTTTACGTTCAAGGAAGTCAAGAGTTCGATAATGCTGTCACAACGAAGGGGAAGCCGGAAGTAAGATAAAAAAGTTTTAAAAGAGTTGCAAAGGTAGCATGGGAGGAAGTGGGCCGATCAACATACCACCTGGAAGCTTCGTCCGTAAGCGTGCGTTGGAACAATCGAAGACGACGGTGAGTCATCGGTGGTAATGGAGGTCGATGAACACCACATGTGGAAAGATCGAACATGACTTGAAGGATCTTTCCGCATGGCCGTCAAACTTTGGGATGCTCGACGGTGAGCTTTGCTCGCACAGCGTGCCAACTAGCATTATGGTGTATAGGGTCGTTTATCAACCGGTTCAACCTGGGAGGCCGAGGTCACAAGAAGGGGAGCACCTGGGTGAAGCCGAGGTAGTTCGTGGTGGTTCTGTTAGCAGTAGTCCCGACATTAGGCCGGGATTCCCGCTAGGTGTTAGGCTCCGGACCCGACATAGTGGGAGGTGATGGTGGGGGAGAACCAAGGAAAAGAAGAACCCAAAGAATCGCAGGAGGACTGCTCGACGACGGTGGACGGAGCATGGTGTCGATCACCCGGAGATCGAGGGTGAAGGCCAAGGAGGTTCCTAGGGCAGTTTGGGGCGCAATGATGACAGAAGAAGGAAACCGACAAGGGCGGTAGCGGGATAGAACTCATAAATATGCGTATAAGGTGCGTGACAATTGATTTTAGAGTCTTCGCTGTGCGGTGTAAACTGTGCGCTTCTTCTCTTAGGGTCGCGTGTGGCGTGCGTTAATTTTAATTTTTAAACCCTTTCCGTTGTTTCTTGAGAGCAAGAAAAAGTGTGCACGTAGCCGAAAATAAACCGAGAGAACAGAATAAAATGCTTAAACAATAAAAATAACAAATACGTATGCATCTAATCAACTTCAAGAAGGTGGGACTTCACAACTATGTCGAAAAAGAAAGGGAAAACTATGGAAACACACACAAAGGAAGCTCTCCAACAACATCTAGGGTCAAAGGAAACAAGAGATCCCTGGAGGATAAAGTCACAGTACGCGGGTGCGTATCACAACCAAGAGACAAGAGGGCAAGGTGGCCGTGAAAAAGGGAAATCAACAAAACTGGGGGCAAGGCGTAGGCCTTTGGAAGAGGTCCTAAACAAAACGACAAGAGGTGATTTGAAAGGAAGAGGTCGATTTCGGGCGGATCCGTTGAGGTAAGCTCGTATCTCAAAAAGAGGGGTCAAGCTCGAAACCGACGTCGAAATGACCAAATTTTTCCACAAAAAGTGGAGGGTACCAAAGCCCGATGGGCCGGCCCCGCCCCTAGATGAGTAAAAACAGCATCGTACATTGGTCAAGGCGGGTCGAGACAGTAGGCCGGAAACCCTCGCGTGTCGTTAAAGAAAACCCGCAAAAATTGTTAAAAAAATGCCGGAAAAAGGCAGGTGTCAGCAGGTTCTGACCTCGATCCGAGTTGAGGTCGCAGAAAACAATGGGTGCGGCGTCTGTGTCGCAGTGTTTTGGGTTGCAAGGCATGTACCCCTCTGCCCGTTGTTTCGGCGGCGACGGAAAAGTTGCCGTCTCTGCCTGCGGGGCCGGTGTCGCTTACTCCTGCGTAATAGCTTAAACACACTGGAGGTTAGAAATTTTAAGTTTTTAGGGTTTTATGTGAGAAAAAATGACACATGAAAAGAGAAAAAACTAAACAATCGAAAAGAAGCCCTAGGGCTCAAGTAGCCGGATATGCGGTGGACATTGAAACGACACGGCCGTAATTTAAAACTCATGGTGAGTCGCCATTTGTTAGTATGAATTCTTCGTCGAAGCGTACGAAAGAACCACTTTAGCTACGTACAACTAATAGCCCTAACAACAATATAGGTCGCAAAACATCTTCGCATCTGCAATTAGTAGTTAAAGTGCTACAACAATGTATCTATAAATGGAAAGACATTAAGCGTAAAAGTAAAGAGTTTGCTCCATGTATCCAACAAGACAAGACAAGAACGCGATTTCTTGAATGAATTTTTACACACAGCACCTCGGGAGGAAACAAGAAGGCAAGAACGTATCTCTTCAATGGGATGGGTTTCGTAGTCCTCAAAGATTTCCATCTAAGCTTTTCTCGTAGATGTAGAAAACTCCAATGTAGAAGGTAGAGCCCAATGGGAGCAAATGGCATAAAATGAGACCAAGTGTAGATCCGCAGTGATCTAATATGCAACAAAAGGTGAAGAATGATGTGGGAAAACTCTTCCTATTTATAACAAAATATTGGGTCATTCTACATCTTGGTGCATGATTAAAAATAATGTTAATCACATCTAGATCCACCTCTATGGACATTTTATTATTTGTTGGAGGGAAAGGGTGTTTGACCTGGGTCAAATCCTTGATTAAAAAGAAAAATAAATAAATAAATGATTAATATCTTTAGATGAAGTGGTTGGGATATAATCAAATAAATAATGATTTATTTGATTAATGGTGGTTGATTTGGTCATATTTAACAATAAATATTATTAAATAATTATTCCTAGAAAATAACAAGGATAACCATGGGTTTATCTCATTAATTTCTTTGTTTTTGGAAACAACACATCTGGAATAATAATTAAATTATGGTTTAATTAATTGTCTTTAAGGGTTTCTTAATTAACATAGTGAAAGTAGTTTACTGTGTAAAACCGTCTACATGAAAATTGGGTCCACCTGTTGATGGTGCTGCTAGACGACCAAAAAATGGTGTAACAATAAGAAAGACATTCCACTCAACTATAAATCCCTTATTACATCAATTCACTTTGCAACAAAAACCACCATAAAACTAAAACTATTAAGCTACCAGAATGAATTTTTCTTAAAGTTAACCTTCATAAAATTATAAAAAAAAAAAAAAAAAACACCACTTCATCAAAATATTATCCAAAAAGAACTTCTTAAAATAACATACACAAAATAAATAAATGTGGCTAGACATTTTGTCTATTAAATGCTGTTGAACTCACGAATCTCGTTATCAAATGGTACTTGCATCCTTACACTTTCGTTGCCAACAAAATAGAAGGTCCAATGACTCCACAATCATCTCACTCAAAGAAAGGATTTGTTTATGTTGGGAAATTGATAATGGAGTAGGTTTGAAAGGATTTACAATTGAAAACTAACAGTAAGGAAGTTTGAAAAACGACTACTAAATTTAATCAACTAGAATATACTTTGAATCTTAGAATTAGTTCGACCCAGTACAAAACAGAAGGATTTGCATTTTGATTTCATATACTGAAAAAGTGCTATGTGTTTGAGTAAGAAACCTTAAATTAATAGGAAAGACATGGATTTTGAATCTGCAATTTTCTTTCGAATTAAAAATAATTGAGTGTTCGAATTTTAAAATTGATCGAGTGATATCGACTGACTCATACATCGGAACTGACATAAAATTATTAACATGCGTATTAATTTTTATCGAGGAAAACAAGGGTTTGTTCTAAATATATCCCTTTAAAAATGATGATATAAAATTTATATGTGCAAGCTTTGGAATAAAGATATTTTGCTAGAAAATTCATCTAATATTTTAAAACGAAAGACAAATATTATTAATTTTTTCAATAATTTCTAATGAATTGACAAATATCATTGAGACGTGAAAAAATTATCCATTCCGTAATTAGGAGGAGGAGGGGGATGGTATAGTATCAACCATAGGTGAATTGATAATATGGTGGGGTAATTTTGAGTCGATTAGGATAAAGTTTTATGGTTTAGGAATAAATTTAATAGTTCACAAACTTGACATGAAATAATAAATTATTATTTAGCAAGATTCAAGATGTCATGTGGGTGGTAGCACCTATTCTTTTGAGTTTTTTCATTTATATTAAATATGTTTTCAAAAAATTGAGTTAAGTAGACAGGAGAACAAAATTGTGGTCCCCACCACTCAAATTACATGCTTCTTTCATACATACACTATCTTCATTGTAGTTATAAAAGGTTTAAGCCCAATATAGGGGTTTTAAAGATAAAGGATAAACATGAATACATTTGAAGATTGGAGTGAGGCTATCAAGAAGGTTTAAAGATAAAAGATAAACACACACAAATACATTTGAATATTGGACATAAGCCAAGTTACCATAAAGAGTAAGGAGAAAGTGCAGTAGACACTTTGCAGCAAAGCAAAATTGAGAAACCTTAGAAAAAGAAGAGAAAAGAGGGACTTTTATTTTTTAAATAGTTATTTAAAGTTGTATGTTAATTATGGTGCTTTGATTATTGTTCACAAGAAATAGATGATATCTAATAATGGAAACCAAACTAATTTGGGGTTTATTTACACTTTTATTTTCTTTGGTGAGTTAATTAACTTAAGTTTGGAAATGGAAGAGATGAGAAATAGAACACAACTCACTTGGAAAAATATTGTTAGAGGTGATGAGGCTAGTTGGGTTGAGGATGAGAGGCTAATTGGGTTGAAGATGAGAGTTGCTATATTCCTTTCAAGAGAGCTTTCCACTTTCTACACGAACCAAAATGAATTCACACATGTAACTCAATCTTCCTACAAAATATACCTACCCATATCTAATATAATAAAAAATAGAGCACTAGATCTACCATACAAAGTAATAACAAGTAATTAAGTACTTAATGTAGATCCAAAGCTCCTTAAAAAGGGTTGATCTACCTCCTTTTACCTTAGTTGTCTTGGAATTCTCCTGGAGGTAGTAAGGTTGAATTGTTTAAGGTGTTGGAGGAGACTAAGCTAATGGAGATACCCATTGAGTCATGAAAATTACCATTATCGTACATTTTTTTTCTCAAAACCTTTCTGAATTAACTTTTTTTCTTTTCTTTCAGAATCCCTGTTTATTCCATTTTTTAATTTCGTTGTGGAATTATGTTCAATATATTTTCCAATGCATTTGTTTTATATTTAAGTGAGTTTATGATTAAATATTAGAAATTAATATGTTTTCAAATATTCTTTAAAGTTGAGTGAGTTTGGTGATGATGACAAGTAAGATTAAAGCTTTCAATAATGCATATTTTTATCAATTAGTTACAAATTCGAATTTCTCTTCAAACCATTGAATATTTTTCATGGATTTGACTTATTAATCTATCATCCAACTATGGAAAAAATCATGGAGATTTTTAAGAGTTTAGTTATGAGGTGATAGCAAACATTCAGAGATATTCATGAGAAGATATTTAGAGACATTTACTTGCTAATTATTAACAAATGGTTGTAATCACTCCTCGAGAGATATGTGTATCCTAGTTTCAAAGAAACTTCATGTATAAATACAAATTCTCTTTTCGATTTTAAAAGTGAGGACTCTCGAGCGTATATCTAGATTATTATAGAATACATAAACCCTTTGATATTTCTATTCATATAAATTATTTTGCAGTTTTATAAAAGTATCTTTTAATCTAGTTTTGATATTATAGAGTAGTTTTCTACCTTATTCTTGGGACAATTGATCTCAATCCAAATAGATCGTGTGTTATTTTATTTCATACTACATGTCTTTATTTAATTCTACAATTTGATTTAAATTTTAACAAGTAAGTCATTTTCTTTTGTAATAAGAATAGATTATATTTTTTATCACCCTACAATGATTCAAATATGCTCTTATGATAAGTGCCTTCAATTCATGTATGATCGACCTTCAATAATAATAAATGTTAAGGGAACAGAGTTAGTGTGTGAGTTTATACAAGTGTGTTTATTTTGGAATACATAGTTTAATCCTTTTGTTATAGTGTATCCATGGAAAAAAATAATGTCAAATAATTAAGAGATAGCTTGAAAGACAACAATGTCCTAACATCATGATCAATGTTTAAGTATGGTCCTTGATTAATAAGTGTGTGTTTCAATTACAGATTTGATTTCGTAAGTCCAAGGATTTAAGCATTTTAAATAGACAAATACTTCAAATGATCTAATTTCGACATACAATGTGTATGAAATTATACAATAGGTACGTATATCTTGGATTCACCCCGATCTAATAATGTGCTAAATTTAAATATCGAATCGCTTCTAAAAATATTTTCGAATTAAAAACATAATCGCCAATCACATGAACATGAAGAAAAGATCAATCACACACAACACAACACTGGGAGAGCTTACAACTAAAAAAACCCACTATCTTCTATTGTATATTATATCATGGATCATGAGACAATTATATACAAAAATATTTCACAAGAGCTCCTCAGCAAGACATCAATTCAATTGTCTCACATTGTCATACGTAACTAGAAAATTCGTTAGCCAATTTACTTCCTCCGTACAACCTCGCTCTTCACCGCGCAACTTTGCTGACAACTTCGAATCGATGCAACTTGCCCGCCTTGACCGAGCAAGTGCTGCAGCCATCCAATGTGTGTTTACTTGCATGTGCGTATAATGTCACAACCGATAGTCAACTTCTTCACTTAGAACTCAACTCGGGTTCTGATCGGATCTCACATGCACGAAGCTAATATTAGTAAATATTCAGTTGCATGTGAGATTAATTTGTGGAATTAATTAATATTTAATTCACCAGATCTCTCTCACTAGTTTATCTTCGCTTACAATCTAGCACAACTGAGTTTAACTCACTTAAATCGATTTAAGCTATTTACAACTTGCACAAACTCATGCACTAACGCACTTCCAACTCTGCTATAACCAGAATTACTTTCTATGTCCCACCAACCAACCTCTAACTCGAGTTCACTTTGACAATCGATTTTCCACTTCAGCTTAACTATTTTCGTTCCACATTGAGAATATATTATAGTTTAATGTCCATCTAAATTAATGGATAATAAAAATAGCATATGCATATCAAAATAGCTCGTGGCCCCATCCCCATAGAAAAGGCTAATTTTCACTAGGATCATGGGTGCCAAAAAAATTCTCGTTGAATCTCAATACTCCCTCTCAACAAGAAAGGGATTATCCTTCACCCCAATCTCATTCTAAGTGGTATTCGAATTTTCTCCTAAAGTGAGCGCCTTCGTCGTGGTCATGATCCCCCGATCTTCCATGGGAATGTACCGAAGTAACATGATTCTCCTCTACACACAATATCCGAGATGATGGTACTAGATATCTATATGCTTGGATTTATCATGAAAAACATGATTAATTCGAGAGTTTAATGCAACTTTGATTATCACAATTAATCACCTGACCCCAAGGAGATTGCAACAAGATGAGGAGCTTAGTGGAAAGAAGTCGCCTTTCACTAAGTGGCCTACAGGGTGCTGGTTTTTGGCGCAAAGTCTATTTTTAGACTATGTCTATTTTTAGACATATGGATCATGTTTCATGAGCGCAGGATGTTATTTGTGGATGGTTGGTTTAAATGGAAAAATAGATGGACTTCTATTTTTAGACATCACGAAATCTATTTTTAGATTTTTAGTCTATGCATTTATGTGTCGAATATTATTAGCTCTTAACAGAATATTTCAATTCTTAAACATTATCTTATCCTCTTGACACTCCCGCTTGATGCCTAGATGTAGCACATGGAATCGATGTATGGAATTACGTCATTCCTAGGGCTTTAGTGGGGACATTGCATGGTTGGATTTTCTGCCAGAACTGCGTATTTAGGTTTGGTGGAGTTAATGAGACAAGTTTAATGGAGTTGTGTTCAGTTTAACTTAGTTGAGCTAGTTGTATCTAGTCTAACCGATTGATTCAATTAGTGAGAGTGGTGTGAATTAATTATTAATTAATTCACTAATTATTAACCTATGTAAATCAACTAAATAATACATCATTAACTTCGGTTGCATGAATACCTCAAAGGAGATCGAAGAAGAGGTAGGTGAAAGAGCAAGTGTGACTATCAACAGACTATATCAGCATGAGATTTGTACACACATCGATGGAGAAGCCAATGAGGATTGCGCAAAGGTATACCGGGTGGGATTTGAACCTTGATCTCATGATTATCCACATTGGATTGCGCAGAGAGGAAGGCTAACAGGAGCAGACTGGAGCATGTGTTTTGTATGATCCGAGTCAGGTAGTGTGTAACAATTGGAGATTGTACCGAGAGCTTGTGTAGTGAGTTTGTACAATTATTGTTACATGATCTCTATCATTATAATACATGTATAGTTGGGGTTTTACATACTAAGTTTTCCCACAACACCGTGTTTATATGTGATTGCTTACGGTTTTAATGTGCGCATGCGACGTTTAAATTTCCGCAAATTGATGATCAATAGTAGAAGAGGTTATGAATTACACATGAAGCTCAAATAGTGTGTGATAAGGATAATCTCGATGAATAATTGGCGCTATTCAAATTCCCACAAGATCCATGTGAGAACCAGACAAACCAACCAAGATCTTCATCCGTAGATAGCCTCACATGGGCCTTGACTTGTTGCCATGTAATTCGCTTTCGCCGAACCGAGTGCCGTGGATATCCTGCCTTCCCGATGTACCAAGAAACAATCGTAGATCCAATGGGATAAGATCCCCCCGATGTTCTCTGTTCGATGGACTTCCAACCTAACCGCATCCGTGAAGCCATTCAACTTCACCGCATTCGTTCTTTCGTACTACAGACCATACTCTAACGTGCCCCTTAGGTATCTCGTATTGCCACTTCCCCGACTTCCAAAAAAGAGCTTGGTAGGCTTAACCATAACTTGACTTAGTTGGTTAAAGACATAGAAAATGTCCTTACCTTGTGTCTACCAGTTACATTAGAAAACCTACTAACCGTCGATAGACATTAACATCCACTACCTCTAGAAGTAGCATCCTCTCTTTCCCATAGTTTCCTGGAAGAGGAGTATCGATGGGTTTGAAACTTCCATGTTAAAATTACCCGAAAGATTCCTTTGCATACTTGCCTTGAGACATGCACTGTACCATCCTTGCCATATTTCCAATCCATGAAATAATGAAGGAGGCCCATATCCTTCATTTCAAACTCCCTGCAAGATCCTCCTTGCATGAGCATGATGCTCATCATCATCAAAATTAAATCATCAACATAAAGAAAAATGATCAATAAATACCCTCAACCACAATCTTGTGTTGTGTTTGTATTTGCTTCACTTTTGTGAAGCCTGGCCTGGTGAAATAGTTGTCTATTCAAGTGTACCAAGCATGGGGTGGTTGTTTGTGCCCACACAATGCTCTTTTTGAGTCAACACACATGTGACTCACCGTTGAAGATCTCTAAACCTTCAAAGTTACCTATACACCCTTCCTCAATGACCCCATTGGAGAAAGTAGTTTCTCTACATCCATCTGATGAATGTGCCAGCCCATCCGTGCTGAGAGTGCAAGGATGGTCCTTATGGAAGAGTACCTTGCGACAGAAAATATCTTATCATAATCTTCTCGATCTCGTGAGAAACCACAGCACAACCGTCTTCGTATTTTCACCCCATCAATAGCTTTCTTTACCTTTGTAGATCCATCTCGAACCTCGCCATCGATTTGTCAATCGGCCTTGGGACAATTTCTCTACATGCAATGTTTTTGATACAATGGAGTTGCTACCCTTCCACCATTGCATCAACCCAAGTAGGATGATGTAACGGCTTCCCAAAGAAAGATGGTCTTACCAAAATACATTTTCTCATAAGAGCCATGTATCCAAGTAGGTAACCTGCTAGAGACCCACTGTCCGCGCTCCTCAAGTAGGGGCTCCTTGCATTCGTGCGCATCAAGTCTCACCTCATCAACTTCGTGGTGCGATTTTTGCCATTTTCCATGGATGGCTCTACATGAGTGCTTCCTCCACTCCATGAACCTCCCCATGTGGCTGATCCAACATCTTGAGACTCATCTTTGGGAACCATTAGTTCCTCCTCCACATGCAAGTCCACCTCCTCTCTAGGACAATCGTATTATTTTCCTTCATCAAATTTTTTATCCCGTCGCACAACAATCATTCCGATGTTTGGAAAATACACACGACAATTATGGGGTGTTTCTGCTGTACCCCACAAAATCCCAACTTCGTAGTCGGGGGCTTCAGCTTCTTCTCGGCATCCTTGGTCACGTGCACATGTAACCTAATGAGCCAAAAATATTAAAGTGTGAAACATCTCGGTTTCTTACTAGTGAAAGCTTCTTTAGGTGTACTCATGCCAAGTACTTCATGAGGACAAAAATTTACACATAAACCAAAGTGTTGCATGCTTCCACCCACAAATGCATTGGTAGGCTCGATCATGCAACATCGCTCGTGCTGTACCCACGATTATTCTCGTTCTTCCTCTCCCAACCCCATTTTGCCGTGGGTTATGAGGCGCTGCGAGTTCTCTTCGAATTCCGTTCTTTTGCTGCAAAAGTTATTGAATTCCTTAGAGATGTATTCTCCACCATTATCACTCCTAAGAGCCTTCACTTTCTTCTCGACTCTTTCTCCACCAATGTCGCCCAAACACAAAGAACTTAGAGAAGAACTTACCTTTTTCTACATGAAGAAGATCCAACATTTACGAGAAAATGTCATCAACAAAGATTAGACAAAGACGATATTTTTCTTTGAAGCAACCGAGAATGGTCCACACACATCCGTGTGAAATATCTCAAGGATCCCCTCGGCTACCTGCTTTCCTTATCTTTTGAGATTCAACAAGATGATGAGCTTAGTGAAAGAGTCGCCTTCACTAAGTGGGCTCGCAGTTATTTTTGGTGCAAGTCTATTTTTAGACACAAGCCGATCATATTTCAGAAGTTGCGTGTGATGCTATTTGTGGATGGTTGATCGAAGTTGAAAAATAGATGAAATTATATTTTTGTAATACTGGGAAAAAAGTATATTTACAGATCGTCAATCTAAAAACAGATGCATGTCGATTATTATTAGCTCTTAATAATAATCGTACTCTAAAAACAACTTATTCTCTTGTTACCAGCTTCAAAGGTAACAGATGTGGAACAATAGTCGACAAGGAATTATGCTATCTCCCGAGGTTTACTAGAGCTAATGCATGGAGGACTCGCCAGGAACTCGTTGCGCAGTTACAAGCAAAGTTGAAGAAGAAACAAGTGAGTTGTATTTAGTTTAACTTCAAGTAGACCCGCTGAGCTAGTTGTATCTAAATTTCCAACCGATTGACAGCACTAGTGAGAGGGAGTGAATTAATTAGTTAATTAATTCAAAAATAATAACTCATTAATCAATTGAACAACAGCGTAGTTAACTACGTACACAGAAGCTCAAAGGAGACCAAAGTGAGGAGATAGGTGAAAGGGCAAGATAATTATCCGTTGTAACTATAGCGATGCATTGATTGCATCACACACATATTGAGATGCTGCCTAGGATTTCGCAGTCAATCCAAGGGGTAAATTCAAATTCATTCGCAGCTATTCTTCAACAGACATTGGTGAAAAGGAGGCAAAGGAAGGTGTGGCATAGATCGATGCATGGATTTGCAAGACTAGGTTTGTATAGTGTATGACGATTGTAATTGCATCGAGAGCTTGTGACAAGCTTTGTATGTCGAAGGAGATTTTCACATGATCTCCATGTTACATGGCCGACATATAGTTGGGGTTTTCAGCTTTAGGCTTTCCCGCTTAAAAACCGTGTTATGCGAAATGATACCCCTCGTTTATGCTTCACATGTGTGTGCAATTAATTTTTCCGCAAAAGATTAACAAGTGGAATAGATTCAAGATCTTGCATAAAGTTAAATAATGTGAGATCAGGTGGATTCGGGACATATGCATGCTTAGTGCATAATTTCTACATGGTAACGTACATTGTTGATTGAAGATTGCAATTGTGAAGTGAGTTCATACTGGTGGACAATTCGAATTTTACAAGGCAGCTTCTTGAAAGGTAAATCGAGTATACATTGAAATGTCTTTCAACGGGTTGAGATTGAGCATGCCCTGATGGGATCTCAAATTACACAGCCTAAGGACAGATGTGAGGTGTAGCCGAGGATAATGTGTGGGGTCGAAGGAGTTCATCGATAACAATGTCTGGCCGGATCTAGCGATGTCGCATTACTTGATGCATGGAAAACAGATCGCAAAGACGAGCAGGATTTCGTTGAAGGTGGAAGGAACACATTGTGTCCAATATTCATGGGAAAGCCAATCCATTCTTAATGTGGAAGGCTTCGCGGCATTTTTTTTCCAAAGCAAAAGTGACCAAGAGGGAAGTTGGTGCTTAAAGACAAGCTTTAAAAAATAAAAAAGGAGAAAGGCGTGCTTATTCCAAAATACCTCACGGGGTTTGTCCACCTGCAAGGATGAGTCGGGAAGTGTAATGGTTACTCGTCGATGAATAAGACTTGGTGAGCTTGGCTCTCCTTGGGCTTCCCAAGAAGGTGCGACGAAGACTCTATCAATGGATGGGAGAAACCGGCCAGATGGGAGCGATTGGCCTGATCTTCGTGTGAGGAGATACAAGTGGGTACCAGGATGGATCTTCATCGAAGAATGAAGATGAAGAGAATTGTGCTTTGGCTACCAAAGCAAGGAAAGGAAGGAAGAAATCTTCTCTAAATCCCAGCGAAAGGCAAGAAGGTGATTTGTCAAAAGTAGTTTGTTCACGCTAGCATGCAGACATTTCGGGCCACCAATCATCCACAAAAGAAGAATAATAAGAAGGCGTCTTGATCTCTAGCCGGAGAGGACTTAGCCCTCCTCGCAACTTGAGCTAGATTTTTTCTTTGATCGCATTCTCGGTTTCCAAGCTTCACCAGATCGGTCGTATCTCGACAAAGGGTGCGTTCTTCCACATGATGTGGGAGACAAAGAGTTATTAGCGGCTTCGAGGAGAAGGGACCTCCGTATGCATATAGAGATGGGTGACGATGGTCGGTATAGTGCAACAGCATTGTGAACATTACCTTTGAGAGGGAGTATGGTAATCCATTTTTGTTGAAGAAATCGTCAAAGTGTTCTAGGTCCGAAGAAGAACTTGATCTTAGTCGCAATGTTGGAAGACAGAAGTTATGATGTTGTTTTTAGTGAGGGAAAAGCCTTCCTTCGAAACAAAACAAACGAGTCAAACCAAGAAGATAGGGGGTTTGAATTAAGAATCTCACAAGCCGTGAGGTAGATGGATGCGCTGCAATGGTGGGTGTTGCAGAAGAAGTGGTGAGCGGGATGAGGAAAGGTGTACACGCAAGAGATTGGGCCATATTCACCATGGCGCTTTTAAAAATTTTGCAGAAAATTTCCCCACCGGGACTTCCAAGGGTACCTTGCGCTGTGCTCACATACCGTTAAAAGGATGTATAACAAAGTTTATGAAGACCACTTTTCATGAGAAGGAGAACCATGCTTCGGTGATCCTTGGGAGAATTACACACAAACATGTGTGGATCTGTTCCTGCTGTTTGAATGTTAAAAACACAAGTATTATGTGATATTTTTTCAAGGAATTTTCTCGTATTTTGGATCTTCTTCATCCGTGAAGAGTGAAATGTTCTCAAAGTTCGTGAGTTGAAGGCATTGGTGGGAGAAGGCGAGCCGGGAAGCTGGTGTGAAAGCTTCAAGGGGAGCGATAATGGTGGTGAATACATCTCGTGAATTCAAAGATCATAGCAAAGAAGGAATTCGAAGAGAACTCAGCGCCTCACAACCTCCACAACAGTAATGGGGTCTTGGAGAGAAAGAAATGCACGATCGTGGGTGCTGCACGAGAAATGTTGCATGACTGTGGCCTAGTGATGCACTTGTGGGAGGAAGCATGCAACACTACGGTTTATGTGAAAACCACTATCTCATAGAGTACTGGCATGAGTAAACCCGAGGAAGCTTTGCATCGGTAAGAAGCTCAATATTTCTCATTTGAATATTTTTGGCTCACTTGTTTACATTCATGTGACGAAGGATGCCAGGAAGAAGGAGCCGACCTGGTTGGGATATTTTTGGGGGTGCCATTAAACACCCCACAACTATCGTGTGTATTTTCCAAATAGTCGATGATTGTTATGCGAAGGATATAAAATTCAATGAGGTGAAAGCCATGAAGTTGTTGCTTGAGAGGGAGCTACACTTACATGAGGAGGAACTTCTTTGTTCCCAAAGATGAGCCTCCGGATGTGGATCAGAAGCCACAAAGAGGAGATTCATGGAGTGGGAGGAGTCCACTCATGCAATAACCAAACATCGCACAAGGAAGGAAGCGTACTCGCCGTGTCGAAAGTCCGAAGGTGGATGCGGCACAGAATGTAGGAGTTCCTACATCACAACGTGCATAAGAGACAAGCCACCGACCGATATACCGGATACACACGTGTCTTATGAGCAAGTGTATTGTGACAGAGCTATTCTTTGAAGATGTTAAACAGAAAGATACCCACATGGGTAGATGCTACATGGGAGGAGTATGTGACTCCATTTTCAAACAATGCTTGGGAGATTGTTCCAAGGCTGGTGGGAAAATTAGTTGTAGGATAAATATGGATCTACACAAAGTAAGCCTGATGGAGTACTCTAAAGCATAAGGAAAGATTTGCTGCTTCTTAGGGCTTTCACAGATCGAGGGGATTGACTATGAAGAAATCCCTTTCAGACCGTCGCATCAAGCTCCTTCTACATGCACTACTTCCTTTCTCTTAGCGCAGATGGGTTGGCACATTCATCGATGGATGTGAAGGTCGCGTTTCCTTAATGGGATCATTGAGGAAGAGGTGTACACATTGAGAAACCTCGAAGTGATTTTATATCTTCAGCAAAGCGAGTCGCATGTGTGCGGTGCCCGGCGTACGGCCAGGCGGGATCGAAAGACCCGTGCTTGGCACACTCGTATCGACAACATACCATTAGACTTGGCTTCATCAAGAGTGAGGCGGATGCAAACTGTACCAAAAATTGTGGTCGAGGTAAGTTGATCATTGTACTTTATGTTGATGATTTGACACTAATAGGTGATGAGCAGCTTGACACACTCATGCAAGGTTGATCTTGCAAAGGAGTTTGGAGATGAAGGATTTGGCCTCCTTCATTATTTCCTCGGGATTGAAAACATAAGGTGTAGGTGAACTCGTTTGTGTCTCAAGGCAAGTATGCCCGGGAGACACCGGAGAAGTTTCCGTTACGCAAGGCTGCAAGCCTATCGACACTCCTTCCGCACCGAAGAAAGAGGACAAGCATATGTACGCAGGGTAGTGGATGCCAACGTTTATCGTCAGCTGGTGGGTTCGCTCATGTATTTAGTCAATACAAGACCGTACATATGCTATGCGTTGAACCAACTTTCACAAGCAATGGTTAAGTCTACCAAGCTATTTTCAAGGTGCAAGCATGTCTCGAGATATATTTGTGGCACATCCTAGTATGTTTATGGTACACACAAGGATGAGGTGAAGTTGCATGGCTTCTATCAACGCATTGCCAGAAGCCCAACAAGATCGAAAGAGCACATTAGGAGGGATTTTCGTATCGGATCTACGAAGAGCATTTTCTTAGTGCTAGTATTGGAAACAAAGATCTGTGCACTCAAATTAAAGGTATGACAATACATGAAAAAGTTTGAATGTGATGTGAGGCTATCCTGGATGAGGAAGATTCTGCTGGTTTTTTCGGTTCACATTTAGATCCCACGGTGATTCGTTAGCCACCATAAATTTTTTCAGTTATCAAATGGTGGCTAAATCATTTTTTGAAGCCTTCAAGAAACACTTTTATTTCCAAATGTTTGTTCTTGAAGTCTTATGAAGATGAATTATCCTTGAGTTAATCTTCACTATTGTTTCCCTCTCAATTCTAAAAATCTAACGTTTTCCGGAAGAGTAGCATCTGCTAAAAACCCATTTTCCCTTTTCATTTTATCCCTTTTTTCACTCATAATTAACCTTCATTTTTATCCTCTTTTTTCCTCATAAAATTCCTCCATTTCCTTTATTTCTTTTCCTCCACAAACCCTTAGACAAGGTTTAAAACCTCCATTTTAACCTTACTTAAACTTTCAAAACCCTTGGAAATCCTTGAAAAATCATAAAAAATGTACTCTTTTGTGCTCGAAGCCTTATGCCCTTTTTGGCCCTAGCCCCCACTTTATTTCCTATTAAAAATGGCATTAAAACGAAGAGTTGGGGCCCAATCGTGCAATCGCAATCGGGCGTTCCATTAAGTTTTGTTACCTCTCGCTTTAAAAAAATCCCCGATTGCGATTAAACCTTTTGTATATAAAAACCTCTTCCCCCCGACAAAATTTCCTTTGTATTTCGTTAAAAACCCACTTTCTCATGTTTTTTACAAGTCCCTACGCTCATTGGTTGGGCCATCACCAACTCGTTGATCTAATACCGATCAACGGTCTTCGGACCCATCGGAGTTTTCATTGGATGCTTTTAATTAGTTTGTTGCCCCCTCCGATTGGTGACCTTGCTATGGTTTCCCAATCGTCAACCGTTTTGCCACCCAGATTCACCCGTCCACATCACTCCATTCCAAAGCCCATCCCTCCACCTTTTGACCTCCGTAGTTAAATCTCTTCCTCGTTGATTTGGTTCTAAGATCAATGGTCCTCGTTCAATCGCATCAGTGTCCTTTGTGTCATTCTCCTCCTTCTTCGCCCACGACCTTGCGATTCAACTGGACCGTCAAAATCCACAAGAATCGACAACCCGTACGACCACTCCTCCACCACAATCCTCTGCTATTGCACCCGCCGCGATTGACCCTCCATCGTTGATCTCTCATGGATCCAACGGTCTCCGCGCTAAATCACATCGGCACTTTTCCTTATGCATTCCTATTGCTCTCCGCCAATGTGTGACTTCGCGATCCAATATGGATCATCTATTTCACATATTCGTACTGGCCTGCATCAATCCTCACTTCCCTCTTTTTACTTTCAAATCCCAACAAAGGTAACCCTTATGAAGATCCACCGTTGATCTCTGTTGTGATCAACGACCCATGTTGCTCCAATTCCGCCGACCCCCGCTCTTTCTTGTATTCTTTTCATTTCCGAAATTAAATCCTCCTGATCTGCTCATTCTTCTAACCAATGGTCCAGATTCAACCCGACAGGCCCGAACTCTTTTCGGGGTCTCTACTCCTTCCCTCGCTGGACAACCTCGATCGCTCCGATTCCCGTATTCGAACGGCTCGCATCTAATCCGCCTTTGACCTCCTATCACTTTCCTCCCCCGCAACTTACCTTATCACACTCTCATCTCCACCGTTGGATCTACCCGCCCTCATCTAAAGCGGCCGAGAATCCATTTCCTCGTTTTTTCCTGCACTCCTATAGCGACCACGAAAAATTCGTTATGTGAAATGGTGAGCGAGAAATCGACGTGCTCAGGCGCACTCATATCGCGATCCAAAAGTTAAAACCACTTTACCACCCCGCACAATGAAAAAACGATCGCCGCTTTTCCGCTTACCGCCTTTTCTCTATTATTACATTGTATCCTCTCGATCAACTATCGCATTGCTTTATTAATCCAATGGTCTGTATTTCGCCTAACCATTGAACCATCAGCCCGCTCATTTCTCCTTGGTGGACTTCATCAATTAACCTTCGCTGTTGATCTCTACTGTAGTTCTCGATTCAACGACCTTAACCTCCCGCATCCAAAATATCATTTAACCCCATTAATTCTCCACCAAGATTTTTTTCCTTTTTCGTCGATATTTTTCCATTTTCATTATATCTTTTCCCCTCCGCCCGATAAGATCTGTATTAACTTCGACCGTTGATCCACATACATCAATGACTCGGACTTAATCTTTCATTGACTTCGTAACGCCCTCCATTATCTCCGCATTGGGTCCCGTCAGATGCCTTCATCCAACGGTCATGATCTAACCTAAACCTTCCGGGTTGCATTTCTGAAACCTTATCCGTTACATTTTTATAATTTCTTTTTGTTTGTGCGAGTGTTTTAACGCTGAGCATTATTTTAAAGAAAATTTAAGGCTTGGGATGACGATCCCCAAGGCCTTTATTTACAGTGATCTTTCCACGTGTTCCAAATTATGTTTTATCAAAGGTTTCCCATGAGCACCGATGCCATTATAAAACCCCCGTAAGGCTCCGCACATCAACAAATATTACGCAAAGCTTAAATCAAGCAAAGAGTATCAATGTTAAAGGATCTAAGTCATAGAAAAGATGAAGAATTGAATATTTTTTTACGTATTTTTGAGGGATTATGGCTCAAATCGACTATATAAAAACCTAATCCACACAATTGAACACAATGCGTGAAGAACAAAAGACAAAATTAGCTCTACCTGTTTAACACACAAAATTAAAGCAAATTAATGATTAAAGAAGGAAAATCAGATTTATCATCCCGAGAAAGCTCTACCACCACATCGCAGGCTAATCGAATCCTTACCAAAAGAGCTGTAAAAAGACATTTCTACCCTCAAAGAAATCAAAGAAGGCCCATATGAATGGTAACGAAGATATTTTCCTCAATACAACAGAGTAGTTAATTCAACCAAAGGAACTTATTGTAAACTCACAACAGAAAGTACAAGGATAACAAAGAGCCTTAAAGTCAACAAAATATCTCAAAGAAGCTTTCACATTTAATGTAAACCAATTAATACAGAGGAAATACTGTGAAAGCTCATTGAGCCCTCAAAGGCCGAGAAGCATTAAACTCGTATTAAAAATGAACTCAGAAGATCATTTATCCCATCCCACCTCCTCATCTTTCTATAAATACTTCTCAGAGAAGATGAGATAATGTTACCGTCATTATCCGTCACTCGTAAATAGTTTTCCAAGCTTCTATAAGCTCTATTTGCAATTGAACATACCTAAGTTGAGATGAAAAGTCGGAAGTTGGTAGAGACCCAATCGGACTTGAAGATCAGAATTGGTTTGAAGCATCAAACACAAGCCGATTTATGGGATCCCAGTTCATGTCATGATGTTTTTCTTTAATGTAAATCGTTATTTTATTTCTCTTGCTTTCCATTCTTTCCATCTTCTATGATAAAGAAAACAATTATAGAGTTAGGATTTATTGTCAAAGGTGCAATTTTGCTTTCCATCGACAAAGTTTATCTACATGTTTTATTCCAATTGTGTTGTTTAAGAATGACGAATAGAGTTCAAGAAGTCAAGATGTTGGCATTCCCTTTCTCTGTCGTCTAGGCTTTAAACCTTGTTCTTGAATTTTATTTTCGCTCGCTAAGTAAAGTTGAACTAGGGAAGTCTACATGGTGAGCCCCCGTCTCTCAGTTTTATCTCCAAAGGTTGTCTCAAAGTTTCCCTAAGAGTATGTTGGAAAGCAAAGCAGGGTTCAAAGTCCTTCTCGATCTTAGAATATTCTTTGTTATCTTAAGTGTTGTCTTGAAAATTTTATTTAAGTAGCGTAGCTAGGAAGTCTACAGAGCCCCGTCTCTAGTTTCTTCTCCAATGTTTGTTGAAAAGTTTTTCTCTTTGAATATGTCGAAAGGTGACAGGTTCAAAGTCCTTACTTGGAGCTTAAGCTATTATTTTTGTGTTTTAAATGTTTTTCTATTGAAATGGCATCAAAATCAAAGCATAGTTTCAAAGGACTTCTCCACTCGATCTTAGATTAATTTTATGTCTTTCTTAAGTGTATGCCAAAAGCAAGGATAGCCCAAAGTACTTACTTGATCTGAAGTCGCTCTTTGTTCTTCATTTGTTTGATTTCCTTCTTATTGTTTCATTTCATTCCATAAAATCAACTTTAAAGAGATCCTTAGATATAGATGACTTGCCCCATGGACCACTCTTGAATATTTTTGTTTTAATTAAATCCTACTATGACTCCATAGCCCAATGGACTAAAGCTTTTTCCTACCTATCTTGTTAGCTGAATCTATTTTCACTTTCATTCACCTTCAACCTTCATTTAGACTTCCTTCACCTTCACATATCTTTGACCAACCAAAACAAAAAAAAAACCTTGTTCTTAATAACTAGCCTAATATCACATATAAAATCCTTAAAGATAAATCAATCTTTGCACTTATAGAGAGATCCCTCTCTGGATTCAGGAGTGCTAGATCCTAGAATCCCAAAGTGGTTAATATGTAGGCTTTACAGTTTGTATTTTCCAATCTTGCAAATTACAGAGACCTAACATTCTGGCGACTCCGCTGGGGAGATTCTAAGTTCATAGTTGCTTAAAAAGATTTTATAGGCTCATTAGTCTTCCAAAAAACCATAGAAACTCAGGAAAAACCCAAAAATATTTTAGATTGGTATACAGTGGTGGACCATAAAACATTTTACCTCCAAAAGAGCTAAAATTTTCCACCTGGCGACTCCACACTCTAAAAACTTTCAAAAGACCAAATGACTCCACTGGTAGAAGACCTTGAACTGATTGAACGGACACAGTGACCTATTTTTCTAATTTACAAACATGGATTTAGATATAGACCCAGAAGACAAACACATGGTCATGATGTAAAAATTGATGTACATGCTTGGAAGGAGAATGGATAGGTTTATGGCTAATCTAAACATTGGTGATCCAGAGCAACATATGCTTTTCCCTGAGTAAACAAAAACTCTACCACTACAAGACATGTATGATGAACAATATTATAGAGAAAATAATCAAGAAACATTTCTAATCATGATGGAAAAGATGATGTACATACCTGGAAAGAGAATGGATAGGTTGATGGCTAATATGAATATTGATGATCTAGAGCAACCTCTGCTTTTCTCTGATCAAACACAAGCCCAATCACCTAAAGACCAAGAAAATTACCAAGATATGTATTATGATCAAAACCTTATAGAAGATAATGAGAAAACTTACAAAGAAAGCAATAATCAAGGTTGTCAAGAAATTTTTGATTGCATGCCCATGTCTTGTACTATGCTGATTAGAGAACTTCATGACCATAATGCAAAAACTTATAGTGAGAAGTGCTTTTATGAAACAAGTAGCTACTTTCAAAACGCAGAATCTGATGTAGGAGGAGAACCAGCTCATATAGGGACTCCCCCTCTATATTACAACCCATATCAGATTACACAAGAAGAGTGGCATCCTGATAATGTAGAAAAAACAACTCATGAACCTTATATGAAAAATGAGTATCATAACAATCATGAGGATTTTTTTACACAAGAAGATCAGGAAACAATAGAAAATAGTCAAATTTTCCCTGCAAGCACAAGTCAAGATCCCTTAGAAGAGGCTCAAGAAAACATCCAACCTCAAAATCAGCCTTTACAAGAGAGAGAACTGATGTACTTCTGTTCAAAGGAACATAGAAACATCTTCCCCTTTGACAGAAAAAGAGATAGATCAGACTATTAATAAACATTCAGTCTTTGAAAGTTATTGCAAAATGAATACTCTTGCTCAGTCACATAGAGAACTTTCTTGTAAAGTGCAGAAATTTATTTTGTTGATCATGAGAAAGAGGGTAGCTCTTTTTTTGTTTATACTGAAAGAAAAATCTCTCCTTTGATAGAAGAACAAATTGATCAAATACTAAGCAAGCAGCTACCCTCCAAACCATCATCTCAACCAGACAGTCATGAACATGGTGCCTATTCCATAGAACAATCCAATGGCACTCAAGACAAAGAGGATAGTAAGGAAATTAATGATAATACTAAAACTAGTCCTCTTTGGAATATGAATTTTGATGGGTCATGTACTAAAACCAGTGCAGGTGCGGGAATATGGCTCTATGATACAAAAAATGATTATTCTAAAGCCTATTCATATAAACTTAACTTTCAATGCACAAGTGACATAGTAGAGTATGAGGAATTTCTTTTAGGACTCCCCTTATTAAAAAAATCAAGAGCCCAGAGGATAACAGTTCATGTAAGTACAGAATTGGTAATTAGGCAAGTGAAAGAAGAATGCATGGTTAAAAATCCCAGACTTAAAGCTTATAATAATGATGCCATGGATTTGTTAAAATCTTTCAAAGAATTCCAACTTATCCTTGTTCCTAAAGAACAAAACAGTTTTTCTAGTGGATTAGCCCTTGTTGCTAGTACATCTCTGAGACCTTGGGAGAGCAAACAATATGTAATTCAAGAAAAATTTAGACCAGCTGTCCCAAACAATAAAAGATACTAGCAGGCCTTTGAAGGAGAAAAATAAATAGAAGACTATCCTACTGAGGATATACCATCTTTTCAAGAAGAAACTTCTCCCATCACTGATATCAATCTGCCATTCAAAGACCCTGAATTTATATCAAAAGTAAGCATAGATTTAGAAAAAGAAGAAATTTCATTGCTTTCTATTTTGCAGGTTAAGGATGATGATGCTTCCAAGCCACATATTGAAAATGTAGTTCTCAAAGCTAATGTATTAGAAGCAGACAATCTACCAACCATGGAAGGCCAAAAAGAAGAGAGTCTTCATCTTTTCTTTGTTGATCCTTTGGAAGAGTGTGTGGAACCCCCAATTGGCTCAAATTATCAAGCATTTATCCTTTGCAAAATCAAAATGCATGAAAATTTGTTACCTTCTGTGATAGCCTTAGTTTTGAAGAATAATCTTCAAAATGTACTGTGGTTACTTCTGACTAGTAGCCAATTTCTCTACTCTTCTTTGTCACTACTCAATTGGCTACATTGGCACTATTGTACTATATAGAGATGTAAATATTCTAAGATAGAATAGGTTAGATAGGAATTTCAATAAAGCTCAGTTTGAGCATTTAGATAGTTGTTGATTTTTGTCTTCAAGAAAAAAGAAAAATACAAAAACAATAGAAGATAGAAAAGAGGGCAGAGTGAAGAACAAGAAAGGTATAGCCCCATACCAAAAAAGAGAAACAAAATCTAAAAGTGTGCAAGTTCAAATGCCACTCCTAAGAAACACACTCTTAGTTAGTCATATAGCATAATCATGACTAATTAGTTTTAAATTTACTGCTGATAGGTTAGTGAAATAGATTTGCCAAACAGCTTAATCTTGGCTTATCAGTTAGGTAGATTAGGATAGAAAATAAAGGTTCAAACAAGCCAAAAATCCGAACTTGAGATTCAAAAAGAAATAATGACTCTAATCTGTTGAAATCTTGAGTCAAAGATAGAAGTAAATTGGTTCTAATAAGCCCAAAACCTGAACCAGATAACAAGGAAAAAACAACTCAAACAAACTAAAGAAAGCGCTGAAGAAAAGAGAAGGATGTGCTTAAAATTTTCAGATCTTAAGCCTTCACCATTTTGATTTAATTTTATGAAAATAAAAATCTATGTGCAGCTTGTTTTTATGCCATGGATCAGCAACAAGTTATACTGTTCAATCCTGACTTGTATGCTTTTTAAATTTCTTGTTTTAGAAAGTTAGAGAATAAAAATATGTTAGACTATTTAATCCTAACAAATAGTAGACTAGGTAGAGAAGCTTATGAACTCAACTGTTTAATCTGAGTTCATGGAGAAATAAGAAGTAGACTTAGATTAATTTTTTACTTTCAAAAGAAAAAAAATGTTTGTAAAAGAGTTTTCCAATTCAAATGCACTCTGAAAGAAGAAAAAATGTTAGATCAGTAGGATTGGGTAGGTAGAAAGATTGTTTGATAGAATTCCATTGTTTTTCATGGCTGCTAACATTATCAGAACAGAAGAAGATAATCCAAGTGAAGAAATTTGCAGCCCAATGGATGAGGCATTGATCAGCCCCCCAGAGAATACAAGTCTCAAGTTCTTGACACCTTCAAGAAGGTGGCATCCCCATGTGGAGCCACTGTTAGCCACCTACAAAAAATTTCATATCAAATGGTGGCTAAATCATGTTTTAAGCCTTCAAGAAATAATTTTATTTCCAAAATTGTTAGTTCTTAAAGTCTTATGAGGATGACTTATACTTGAGTTAAACTTCACTGTTGTTTCCCTCTCAATTCTGGAAATCTGTTGTTTTCCTGAAGAAAAGACTGCTGCAAAAACTCCATTTTTCCCCTAATTTTACCCCTCCTTTCACTCATAATTAACCTCCATTTTATCCCATTTTCCCCCATGAAATTCCTTTATTTTCCCTCATTTCCCTTCTTCCCTTCATAAAAAACCCTTTAATAAGGTTTAAAACTACTTTTTAAACCTTATTGAAACCCCCAAAATCCTTTGAAAATCCTTGAAAAATCATAAAAAACAACCTTTTTGTGCTAAGGCCTTAAGCCCTTTTGGCCCTAGCCCCCAAACCACTTCCCCACCATATAACCCGCACCCAGGACCAAGAGTTAAGTCCCGAGCACTAATCGCAATCGGAGGTTTTCAATGGGCACGTTTCTTTTTTTAAACGAAAAATCCTGATGCGATTGGCCCCTTTCCTTTTTAAAAATCCCGACACCTCCGCTCTCCTTCACATAACCCGGAGCCCACAATCGGGCGCTAAAGCATTATAAAAACACCCTCCCAGATACAAATTTTCCTTTGTATTTCATAAAAAACCCATTTTCCCTATGTTAAAAGAAAACTCGTCAGCTCATTGGTTAAGCGAATTCCAACCGTTGATTTAAACCGATCAACGATCTTCGGAATCTAACATCGGAGTTTTACATTGGTTGTGTTTTAATATTTTATTTCCCCCTCTTGATTGGCGACCTTCCGATGGTTTCCAAACTGTTGATCTTCCCTGCTAGGCCTAGACCTGATGGCCCTCATCGCTTTGTTCATAAGCCCATCCCTCCACCTTTGGACCTCCGATTCATTCCTAACCGTCGATCTCTCCAAATATCTGACAGCCCAGATATAATCGCATCGGCGGTTTTTACCCCCTGCCCCCGCCGATCACGATCTTCCGATTGCATCTGGGCCGTCCATGCACTAAGATCCGATGGTCCAGATCAATCCTCGCAACCTTTGTTAATTTCATACAAACACCGTTGTGTAATGTTTTTCAGCGAATCTCCACCGTTGATCTCTGAAGATCAATGACCCGCATTAACCCATTCTTTGCCCAACCCCTCACCTCATATTTTGTTCCACTGACCCCAAGATTGGATCTGGGACATCCATATTGAAGATCCAACGGTCCAGATTCAACCCGATAGGCCCAACTCCTTTGGGTCCTACCTTTCCCTACATCAAATCTCTGTCGTCCATTTCCCTGATCTGACGGTCCAGATGAAAACCACCTTGACCCTACCCCACCTTCTTCCGCCCGGGAAACTTGTTTTATCACGCTCCAATCTCCACCGTTGTATCTACCCACCTGTGATCCAATGGCCAGGGACCCATATCGCATAATTTTGAGCCCGATAGTTGATTCCTAAAATTTACGTAATATGGGTGGTTTCAAAAGGCCACGTGTCGGCCAATAACGCATATCGCGTTCAAAAAGGTAAAAATGCCTTTCCTCCTTTTTATCGCGTGAAAATAATGGTTTCTTTGGTCGAAACCACTTTCCCCATTTACATTGTATTGCCTCATATAATCTCCGCCGTTCATCACATTCATCCAATGGCCCAGATTTCATCTGACCCTTGAACTATCGCCCTCCGCCCATCCTCCAAGGGACTTCATCGATCAACCTCCACCATTCATCTCCGTGGACTAATTCATCCAATGGCCCAGGATCATTCGGAAACCCCAATTTCATTTTTTACCCTTTTTTCTTCGCCAAAGGTTTTTCAACTATTTTTCTGATATTTTTCACCATTTCACTATGAAATTCCCCTTCCGCCTTATAAGATCTTCGATTGATCTCGACCATTGATCAACATACATTGACAGCTTAGACTTAATCTGTCGTTGACCCATACAACCACCTCTTCGTTTAACCTTTGCAGGCAACCCTCACCGTTGGATGCTTTCATCCAACGGCTGCGCTCTAAACCTAAACCTCTGAAGCAGTTTTAACCTTCCCCGTAGAATTTTTTCTAATTTTTCTTTATTTTGCAGGTTTCAAAAGTTTCTCAACTGTTCTAAAAGAAAATCAAAGGCCGGGGATGACGATCCCCCAGGCCTTTATTTGTAAAAGAGATCACTCTGCCGAGGTTCCATATCATGTTTCATTCGGTGCCTCATGAGCACTAACGCCATTATAAAGCCACTGTAATGCCTGCACATCAACAAGACACAACAAAGTTTAATCAAGAAAAGAGTATCAGTGTTAAAAGATCTAACTCAAAGCAGAAACCCATGTTTGAATATTTTAGCCCAGTTTTGAAGGATTAAGGCACACATTCAGAAAATTAAGATCCTAATCCACAGTTAAAGACATCATGAAGATCGAAAGACACAGGTTAAGCCTAATCAGACCTAAAACACAGAATTCAAGTAAATTAAAGGTGTTTTAGGGAAGGACAAAGAAATTCAACAGTCCGAGAAGCCTCCACTGCCACATCAGAGCCTAATTGAACCCTCTTGGCTACCAGAAGCCACCTGCAGCCTCAAAGCATTCAAAAGAGGCATAGTTATTACCAGAACAGAAGATATTTGCCTTAAAGCAACTGAATAGCTATTTCAGATCAAGGGACTTCTTGAAAACTGTCAGCAGAGTTATTCCAAAGATGACAAAGAGCCTTAAAGTCAACAAAATCTTCCAACAAGCTTAATACTTAATGTAAACCAATTAATTCTGAGGAAATATCAGAAATTTTCTCCATTAAGCCCTCGAAGGCCGAGAAGCATTAAACTGTATTAATTGAACCTATAATATCTTTTATCCTATCTCACCTCCTCATTTCTTCTATAAGTACTTTTGTAGAAGATGAGATAATGTTGGTCACTGCATATCTGTTGCCTATAAATAGTTTTCTGAAGCTGCTGTAAGCTCTGTTTGTAATTGAAGATACCTAAGTTGAGATGAGAAGTTTGAAGCTATAGAGACCCACTAGACTTGAAGATTGTAACTGGTTTGAAGCATCAAATACAAGCTTATTTATGGGATCCTGGTCTATGTCAACGGTGATGTTTTTCTTATTGTAAATTGTTATTTTATTTCTATTTCAATTCTGTCCATCTTCTCTGATAAAGAACATCAATTATAGAGTTAGGATTTACTGTCAAAGGTACCCTGCTCTTACTGATAAGCTTTATATACATGTTTTCTTCCAAAATTGTGTATTTAAGAATGATTTAATAAAGTTAAAGTAGTTAGTAATGCTGGCATTCCCTCGTCCTACTGTCTAAACTAAACATTTTTCTTGAATGTTATTTTCAGTATCTGCTAAGTAAAGTTGAACTAGGGAAGTCTATGGTGAGCCCTATCCTCTAGTTTTATCTCCAAAGGTTGTCTGAAAGTTTCCTTAAGAGTATGTTGAAAGCAAGGTAGGTTCAAAGTCCTTACCTAATCTTAGAATATTATTTGTTATTTTATGTGTTGTCTTGATAAGTTTGCTAAGTAAATAAGAGCTAGGGAAGTCTATGGTGATCCCTGTCCTCTAGTTTCTTCTCCAACAGTTGCTTTGAAAATTTTCCCTTAGAATATTCTCAAATCAGGATAGGTTCAAAGTCCTTACTTGATCTTAAGCTATTCTTTTTGTGTTTTAAATGTTTTCTATTGAAAGTGCATCAAAAGCAGGCTAGTTTTGAAGTACTTACCTGATCTTAGATCACTCTTATGTATTTCTTAAGTGTATGCCAAAAGCAGGATAGTTTCAAATTACTCACTTGATCTTAGGCTGCTCTTTGTTCTTCATTTGTTTAATTCCCCTTCTTATTGTTTCATTTCATTCCATAAAATCCACTTTAAAGAGATCCTTAGACATAGATGACTTGCCCCATGGACCACTCTTGAATCTTGTTGTTTCAATTAAATCCTACTGTGACTCCATATCCCAATGGATTGAAGCTTTTTCTTACCTATCTTGTTAGCTGAATCAATTTTCACTTTCATTCACCTTCACCCTTCATTTAGACTTCCTTCACCTTCACATATCTTTTCCCAACCAAAACAAAAAAAAACCTTGTTCTTAATAACTAGCCTAATATCACACATAAAATCCTTAAAGAGAAATCAATCTTTGCACTTATAGAGAGATCCCTCTTTGTATTCAGGAGGGCTAGATCCTAGAATCCCAAAGTGGTTAATATGTAGGCTTTGCAGTTTGTATTTTCCAATATTGCAAATTACTGAGACCCTAACAGGACCCTCTGTACTTTCTCACAGAACTGAAAATAGCCCACATGCTTAAAGCATGTCACAATGATGGGAGATGCCATGAGTTCTCTAGTATTTGCTAGTTCATGTCTAATAATTCTTCCCCCTTTTTTAGAGGACTTTCTCTCCTGTCTTTCTTCATCCTCACTATGAATTATGTTCTCCTCTTTTTCCATAATGTATTTGGTGTCAAACCCTAGGGAGATATGGAATGGAATGTGAGTGTATGAGGTGAGGGTTGGTGTGAGGAAATTGGAGGAGATTGGGAATAGGGATTTGTAATATGAGGGAGGTGATAGGGGTAGTGATTATGAGGGTTTTTAGAGTAGGAAATTTAATTGTAGGTAGGGTATAGGGAGCCTAGGAAAATGAAAACCTAGGACTTATGGTTTATAATCTTGGCTTAATTCTCTCAAATGATCAAGGAAGGATCATCATCAATTATGTCCAAGTTTATGTAATATCCCAAAATGGGAACTGTTAGCAAGGCATGATTGGAAAATTCATTTTCCAGGAATGGCTGCTACAAGATTTGAAGATATCTTTTGGATTGCTTAGATATGAGTATATAAGTCCTAAATCCAAGAGGATATCAAAAACAAATCCTCCTAGGTGGGTTAAACAAATCTCCCACACCTAGTTTGCTTGAAAAATGCCCCAAAAGGGACTGCAACAACAATAAACAATATGCTCAGAAAACAATGCAGTTTCTGCAGAATAAGAGTAGGAGGCCAATGAAATGTTCTTCAATAGTACTTGCAGTAGCAATTAAATGATAAAATGAAGTTTATCAAATGCATAGATGAAAATAGAAGTTATAAACAGAAGGATTCTTCTCAAAGGAGATGTTGCAACCACATGAATGACTGAAAAATGCCTTGACAACATTATTTTTATTAGGCTGCAACTGTTGTTGATTACATGTTAGATCTAGAGCATATCTATGTATAAAAGGTTTGATCCAGATTAGATCTATACACTAGAAGAGTTCCTCTTTCAGATCCCCTTGGAATTTTGGGGTTTACACCAAGCATAAGCAGTAGATCTAAGATCTAAGAAAGAAAATATAAATAAATATTCATAAATGCTGAAGTATTTAGAATATTCAGATCAGATCTAAAAATTACAATGTGTAGATCTCCTTGAATGGATCTCAAAGTGAAGGGAAGATCCCCAACACTCAGAAACCAGCTCTCCTAATGGTGCACCCAAACTCCCTGCAACACCACCTACAAGAATAATGAAGATCTGGGGTAGAAACTGTGTTGTATGGCATAGATAGCTGATGGCCACATGCCAAGATTAGAAACTGAAGCTCCTACACTCCAATACACTTTCTCTAATCAAGCAGAGGTCTCCTCCATTGAAAAAGAGCACTAGAATGTCTTAGATATGAAAAGATCTAATCTCCACTTGCTGCAGCTTTGAAAGACAACCAAACCCTCACTGGACCTGAGTTGTAATTGAAAAGAGAAGCTTGGCCTTCAAGCTAGATAATAGAGCTTCCAATACAAACTCCCCCAAGAGCTACTCCATGGGAAGACGAGGAATTCCTAAAGAGGAAATTCCAATTCTAAACAACATGTGCAATGTAGGCTAAGCAGCCAAGAAAGCTATATGGTCTAAATAGACAATATATCAAAGATCATATGATGAACAACCACAATATGCTACCTTCCCCTTCCTTTTATAACATGAGAGCTTTCAAAAACCATAAACCACCTTCAATAACCTATCTCTTTCACACAAGATACCTCCTTCTAGAATTACGTTGTGCCTCATTTATGAGCACTCCTCCAATACTGCGCTATAGATATGGTCAAGGTTGACCCAGTCAAGTGGATTTGTTCTTTTCACACTCAAGTGTGTTTATTAAAATGGCCCAAATTCATCCTTCTTCATATTGGGCATGGATTTATTCTTTCATTAGGAGTTTTATGACCCTCCTTTACACATTTATTCTTTGAAAAAAGAAGTAAAAAAAAAAAATTAATATTCCTATTAGCTTATGACTAATTAGGAATATTGTAGTTTACAAGTTCAAAATTTGCCTCTTTCTCATGGAGGCCTTCATCTTCATGTATGTCCACCTTTGCTATATTTTACTTATCTTTGTGTACCTACTTTGTTGGTGAAGAAGGCAGGGCCCCTCCCACAATCAGTGGGGAAAACACCTGCATATGAACTCTTTGATAGGTATGTGCCAATGTGCTCAAATCAACCCTCTTAGGCTTTCTAATTTCACCTCTACTAGGTGATCCAGTCTCAATGTGAAATGGAGATGAAGGTGGTCAGGTGGATGAAGGTGATTGATCTGGTGATGATGTATGAATAGTAAGCTGAGATGGAGGTAGGGATGTGGAAGGATGAGATGATGAAGGTTCTGTTAGCCAGCTATAAAATTTGTTATATCAAATGCTAGCTAAATCATTTTTGGAGCCCTCAAGAAACATGTTTTATTGCTAAAAGGTGTTATCTCTTGAAGAATCTTGAAGGCCTCATGCCTCTGTCCAAATATTCACTGCTGTTCCCATTTCAAGCTCAAAAATTTTGCTGATTTCAAAGACAAAATACTGTTGCAAACACCATTTTCCCTTTCCTCACTTGAAAAAACTAACCTCCATTTTGTTTCCAATTTTCCTCCATAAAACTCCTCTATTTGTATGATTCCCCTTCTTCCATTTATGAAAATCATTTTTACAAAGTTTAAAACTCATTTTGAACTATATCGAAACCCCCAAAATCCTTCTAAACATCTCGAAAATGTCCTAAAAAAACAAGTATTTTGACTATGGGTCTAAGCTCCTTTGGGCTAAATCCAAACCATTTCCCCTCCATGTGCTAAGGTCCTAAGCGCTTATCATGTTGAAGAAACTCACGAAGTGCACTTTTTTATGTGTTAAACAAAAACTCTGATGCCGATTAGCCCTGTATATTATAGCCCCCGATCATATTGCATTTCATATAGACCATGGCCCCGCAGACGGGCACCAAGCCGTATTATAAATATATATCCCACCCCCGAATGAATAAAACCTTTGCTTATATTAATTTTTTGGGTTTTCATATATCATAAAGGTTTCTGTCGGTGCAAAGCTTAATTCGCTCCCCACCATTGATCTGATCTAAAAATTGATGGCCCACAAATCAATCACCTCGGTGGTCCCCATGGTCACTTACTGTTCAAAAACTGGAGAAGTTTGATCGCACTGCCTTTGTGGGATAAGTTGTTTTCCCCATTTGATCGCGATCAATGCAACAGGCCGACATGTGGCCTTAAGAAGTTTTGAAAACCCACCCTCCCCACGTGTTAAATATCAGCTGTGGGCTCAGCACGATATTGACGTCCGATCTGAGGCCGTCTCATTGGACGGTGATCGCACTCAAAAGGAGCTGGGGGGATGAACTAAGATACGACGCATTTATCAAAACATCTCTGCCGTCGATCTGATCTATAGATTGATGGCTGATAATCAGTCGCCCTGGTCTCCACGGCCATGAAAGTAGTCAGCAGTCCCACAGAACCGGTGGTCCCAACGCCTAGTCAGCATCCATGTGGCAACAGTGGATTGGAGCGGGTCTTGTTTGGTTGCTCGCATGGTCGTGAAATCCGAACCCGGGGAGCTTTATAGGGCAGAATTCATAAAACATTTAGCTCACACTTGGGCTGACATCAGCAGGCCCCAAAACGGACCCGGGGAGCTTTATATGGTGGATTTCATAAAAATTTCAGGTCACAAACACCCTAACGTCAACAAGTCCCTTTTTTGACCTGAAACGGTTATACAGCTTGGTTTTGTCGGGGGCTTTGAAGTCTGGGGTATAATATTTGATAAAGGGTGTTTAACATATAATCTCCGCCGTCGATCTTGTAGGCCGATCTCATCCGATGGCCCATGGTTGTCTCGAACCCCAAACACCGTTTTTAACCATATTTTCCTCATAACAAAGGTTTTTAACCTTTTCTCATCGAATTTTCGCCATTTCTTCGTAAAGTGACTCCCTCGCTTTATTTTCTCCTGATCAATCCCGACCGTCGATCACTGCATGATCAATGGTTCTGTCTTAATTATTCCTCCACCTTCCTTTCAACCTTTTTTAATAAATCTCGACCGTTGGATGTTGCCATCCAACGGCTACGCTCTCTCCCTACACCCTCTGAAGCAGTAACACCTAAATAACGTAATATTTTATAATATAAGTACGTATTTTGCAGGGTTTTGATGGTTTTCCATCATATTAAAGAAAAAGCCAAAGGCTAAGAATGACGATTCTCCCACCTTCGATTCATTAAAAGAAAGCCATCCAAGGGTTTGATTTCCACGTCTCATCAATGTTTCATGGGCATTGATGCCATACGAGCCCTACGCAGCCTGCACATCAACAAGACACAGAGTTAAATAAATTAAAAGAGTATCAGTGTTGAAGACAGAACACAGGAATAGAAGATTGAAGACAAATTTGTGAGGATTATGGCTAAGATTGATTATCAAAAGCCTAATCCTCCAAATTAAAACACAATTAAAGAAAATCATGAGTATTTTATCAGACAGAAAGGCCTCCACCACCACATCTGAGGAAAATTGATTCCTCTCAGCTGCCACCAAGCCACTTGTAGCCACAAGCATTCAAAAAGAGGCCGAAGTTATTGTTCAAATCAGATTTTTGCCTCAGCGCAGCCAGAGAGTTAATTCTACAATTAAACTTAATGAAAAAATATCAACAGAGTTATTACATCCTGAAACAGAGCCTTAAAAGTCAACAAAAACTCCCACTGAGCTTAATCTTAAATGTAAAACAATTAATACAGACAGAAACATCTGTAAACTTCTTCATCAAGCCCCTCAAAGGCCGAGAAACCATTTAAGTCTGTATTAATTGTCCTGGGAGATCTTTTATCCTCTCCCACCTCCTCATTCTTCTATAAATACTGCTGTAGAAGATGAGGAAATGTTGGTTGATCACTAGTTGTAATACTGAAACTCTCTAAAATAATACGTAGTCAGTTGAAGTTGAAGAAGAAATTGAAGTCTTGGAAGCCCTGATGATGTTGTTGCATGCTTGTTTTTGAGAAGGCTCTATCATTGGATCCATGAGCTTGGTTGTTGGTGAAGTATTCTGAACTGTTTAATGTTTTCTTCTATTTTCATTCTGTTCCATAATTTCTTACTACAATAGGTTGAAAGTTTTAGGCTAAGAAATGACTCCTGGAAGCACCTTAGACCTATTCCTCCTTCACTGTTTCATGTTTTCTTCTGCTGAGGCATTTTAGAGTCTTTAATCTCTCTCTTTAGTCCTCATGCTTGTTTATTTCTATGATAGTTTGAATAAGTTGGTTTCAGCATGATTTATGGTTCTCCCTGCTTGTTTGCTGCCACTTAAAGGCTGTTATTGAAGTCTCCCTTTGAAGTATTTCTGTTTATAGTGAGCCAAGGAGGTTTGTTCTAATCTTGCCCTTTGCGCTTGCTTAAACATTTGTCTTAAAGGTCTTTGTAGTTGTAATCATATATGTGTTAGGTGTTCCCGCTTCTATGACTGCAATTATCAGTGAATCTTTTATGTTTTCTAAGTCATTTGAAATAAAATCTGTGAGGAAATATGGTGTTCCCCGAATCTTAGATTTCATTTTAAAAATTGTTTTGAAGTCATTATTTGCTTAAAGTGTGGTTTGTATAATTCATGGCCAGCCCCGTCTATCAAATACCTCTTTATTGTTCAAGTCATGCTTTCAAATTCCCTTTATTGAGAATTTAAATTTTCTTTCCAAATCATTGTTTTCGATCTCATTTCAAAAACCAAAGGATCTTGTGGCCAAGTTAGATTTTCCCTCTGATATCCCATATCCATTGATAAGTTTGTCATGACCTCTTTTTGACTCCATTGCCCAATGAAGCTACTACTTCCTCTTTCTACCTACCTTTCCTAGACCTTTCATATTCTGATGTATCAATTCAACCAAACAAACAATCAAACACCCACACTTAATAACTAGTCTAAAACCAATACTCTAAGCACACAAGATAAACCTTTGCAAAAAAACATTTGAGAGATCCCTCTCTGAGAACAGGAGGACTAGATCCTATAACTCTAAATATTGGTTCTAATTTTTCCTTGTCTTTTGTTTTACCAAACTATCAAAACACGGGACACCAACATAATGGCGATCACGGTGAGACCCTGAGTAAAATCTTCAAAATTAAACACTCATTGTCTAGTATAACATAATTTACCTTCTTCAAGCAATACCAAACATAATGGTAATAATGATAGGACTTATTTTGAATCAGTGACAAACTAAGTAACCCTTAGGATTCTCTTAGAACCTTATCAAACCTTGAAGGAATCAGTTACCAAGCCATAAGAGTGAACTCTGTATGTTTTGACACCCTAGCTAAGTGTTAAGTCAGATTTAGGACACTCTCATAACCTATAAGATCAAGAAACTCAGAAAAACCCAAAAACATTTTAGTTTGGCTTCATAATAAACTTGGTGGTGGACCATAAAACCTTTTACCTCCAAAAGAGCTAAAAATTTCCACCTGGTGACTCCACAATCCTAAACAGACCTTAAGACTCCACTGGGAAGACCCATAATCTTTGTAACATCATACAAACTCAGTTAGAAGGCTTTAGGATTAAATTTTTCTTCTTTTAAAAAGATCAGTTAGCCTCTTAAAGATTGTCATATTCGGTTAAACTTTTCTTTTAGCTGGGTTCGAAAAACACAACATAGTGGCTCCTAGAAAGATTCATACTAGAGATTTCCCTGACCCAAACCCACCGGAAATACTTGACAACCCTGAAAGTATACTTAGGGAGTCTCCTAAGATTAAATTTTCAACTATTTTCAGATCACCCTTGAGAGCTAATTCAGTTCCTGAAAATCTTACAGCTCTACACCAATCACAAGTTAACTTAAGAAATCCTTTTAGAACTAGGTCGCTTGATGATATAATTCAGATAGACTCTGAGTCTTCACTTTCATCCCCAGAACAAAGTGAACATCCTAGTAGTAGAGAAACCACACCACTTGATTTACATTTCCTTCTCAATTTGGGTGTCTCTCATCCAAGATCAGCACAACAATCTATCCCTGGTACATCCACATCTTTCCATCCAACATCCACTGTCCAAACCACTTCATTGCAGCCCACTTTCCCTTTCGCAAAATCACCCCTTGTAAATCCACCTTTCTTTCCAGCCATGGCAACATGGTATGCCCCATTAGTGTTACCACAACCTATGCTTCCCTTACCAAATGATTACCAATCCAAAATACCTCATTTCACCGAAAAAGAGTCTACAAAATCCCAACATCATGTAGATAGGATGGAAGATGCTTTCAATTACATGGAGATAGAAGAAGAAACTGTGAAGATGAGAATATTCACCCAAAGTTTAGGAGGAGATGTAAAGAAATGGTTTAAAAACTTACCTCCTAACAGCATAGATGATCTCCCTACCTTGCATCAAACATTCATCAACAAATGGGAACTCAAAAAAAATCCTCTCCAAATAATAGCAGAGTATAGCAGTCTCAGGAGAAATCAAGGGGAGAGTGTTCATGATTACTCCACTAGGTTCAATAGCGTTTACAATGCTCTTCCACCTCACATGAAACCTCCTCAAGGCATGGCCTTGGTAAGGTATCCCGAAGGCCTTCATGCTGAAATGACTTATCAGTTAAGGGAGAGAGATTAATTAACCTTAGAAGACATGTAGAAAGGAGCTGTGGGCGTAGAAGCAAACATAATTGAGAAAATAAATAGGTTGAGATTAGAGAAGAGGGTAACTTACAAAGAGGACCTACTACCCTCAACCTCAACTTCTGACACAAAAATTGAAAACCTAGTGAAGGTGATGGAGAGGATGCTTGAAAAGATAAATTTGAATGAGAGAGTGCCACCAAGAGAAATTCAAAATAACCAAAACAGAAATAGAAATCAGAATTATAGAAGAGAAAACAATCAAGATAAGCAAAAGGAAAATGACCAACAGATTAGACCTCCCTTCCAACAGAACTATGTAGATCAATATGAGGAAGATAGGGAGTTGGAAAGGTTGGGAGAATCTCATGTAAACCTGATTGGATCAGATAGTGGAGATGATGTTTTCCTCACTAAGGAAGAACAAGATTTTTTCTCTTATGATCAAAATACAAACACCTATGAAGATTTTGATGACTATAGATTGGGTTTTGAAAATGCAATCATGGAGGTGCATAAACAATACGATCTTAGGAGCAAGGGGAACATAGATAATTCAAAGGATAAGAACACTAATTCTGCTATCAAGAAAAACACAGAAACTCAGACCAAAAATACAGCAGAAAAAACCAACATTTTGACTAAGAAACCAGACATAAACAAAGGCAAAAGTGTCCAGCCAAATGTTGAGCAGAGTACCCCTAGCACTTCAGCTAGTGGTCCTAATAAAACCGTCCCAATTACTAGTCCAAACAAGGTTCAGCAAATCAAAATTGTTGAAAATAATTCAATTGAAAAGACAGATGTAAATATTAACAAGTCAATTGTTCCTTTTAGCCTTGAGGGAGAGATTGATAAGATAAAAATTAACATTCCCCTAGCTGAACTAGTAACCCAAGAAGTGTACAAAAACCAAGTTTTGAAAGCTTTGAACTTAGGAGGTGATAATAACACCTTGAACTTGACAGATGAAAAACCCGAGTTGTTGTTTGGTCCAGAAGTTGAAGGAAAATACCAAGAAGGGACTGTCCCTCCCTTCTGTGTTAGCTTGAACATACACGAGAAAATTTTACACAATGTCATGTTAGATTCAGGAGCTTCACACAATCTAATGCCCAAGGTGGTAATGGAAAGCTTAGGCTTAGAAATTACTAAACCATACAAAGACTTGTATTCCTTTGACTCAAGTAGAGTCAAATGTTTGGGTTTAATCAAAGATTTGTGTGTTAACTTATCCCAAATCCCTGCTAAGAGTTTAGTCATGGACATAGTTGTAGCTGACATTCCCCCTAAGTATGGCATGCTCTTATCAAGATCTTGGGGAGCCAAACTTCAGGGAAGCCTTCAAATGGACATGTCTTATGCCACCATCCATGTTTTTAACCAAAACAGAAGACTATACAGGGAATCTCACATGAAGTACATGGTGAGCAACATAGACAAACCAAACAACTCTCCAATCTATTCTATTCAATCAAGTTTAGATTCCTTTATCTTATGTAACGAAGATGAAATCACTCAACAAGATAAGGAAAACATAGACCCAAATAGTTCACCAGAACAATAAAATTTTCCCTCGAATCAAATTCAAAACATTGACAATCAACAGCAACAAGAAAATGAAAATGAGTCAAATATACTTTGGACAATAAAATTTGATGGATCTTGTAATAAAACAAGTGAAGGGGCAGGTGTTTGGATTCAAAATACAAATTAGATTTTTTCATATAAATTAGATTTCCCATGCACTAACAATATTGCTGAGTATGAAGCACTTCTCCTAGGCTTACAATTGCTTAAACAATTAGAAGCCCAAAGGATATCAATCTTAGGAGATTCTGAACTTATCATAAGACAAATCAAAGGAGAATACTCTGCTAGAAATCCAAGGCTCAGGGAATATCGGAACGCTGCCCTTGATTTATTGAAAACCTTTGAAAAATATGAACTTATTTTCATTCCTAGAGCACTGAATCATCTAGAAAATGAACTCGCCTTCAATGCCAGCAATTGCCAAATACCTGAGATAAATGAACAGCTTAGCATAAAGGTAAAACACCGGCCTGCTGTGCCTGATAACGAAGATCACTGGAAAGTGTTTGACTCTGACAAACACATAGATGATTTCTTAAAATCAGAAAACGATTTCGACATACCAATAGCAGAATCCAGCCAAAAAGAAAATTGTTTGTATATTGAACAAATTCCAGAAGTTGAAATGACATATTCTGCTGATATAAATCATTATGAGGATCTTTTTGAAGCAGAGATAATTGACAATGCAGACCAAGAAGACTTGGAAGTTTTACAATGCAAAAATGATAAAATTCCAAGAGGTCTCACACCTTTAGAACACCTTTTTGATGTTAACGATGTAGCCAAAGAACTGAGAATGGAGCCGATGGAAACAAATGTAGAAGAGCATATAATATAGAATTAGGGGAATATTGAGGTCTAAAATGGGCCTCCTAAGGAAATTATAAAATAATAGTGGAAAAAATCAAATAAGATTTGATGACATCATCAAATTTTAGAGGGAAAAATGAAAAAACTACTTTTTGAACTCATATTTTCAACTTATCTCCCAAAGTTTTTACTCAAATTTCGAGCGGGAGTACTCATTGGATGCGAAATTTAATTCCTCATCCAAGGAGTACCCATGTTGCATACTTTTCATGGCTCCTACTACACGAAAAATGAGAAATACATAAAAAACGTGATTGTAATCATGTTTTTTTATGTATTTCGGATTTTTCATGTAGAAGGGTTCATCGAAAATATGTAACATGGGTACTCCTTGGATGAGGAATTAAATTTTGCATCCAACAAGTACTCCCACTCGAAATTTGAGTAAAAATTTTGGGAGATAAGTTGAAAATACGAGTTGAAAAAGTAGTTTTATTATTTTATTATTTTTTAATATTTTTACCCTTTTATTTAAAAAATGGTGAATCATCTCCCATGGTTGACATCATCATCTTGAATCCTATTGGTTGTTATAAATTTTATTTTTTTGTACATTTTTCTTAGGAGGCCCATTTTAGACCTCAAAATTCCCCTAATGGCAGTCTAGCAGAACCCAAGATGATTAAACTGTCCAGCACCCTCTCGGCTCACATAAAATTGCAATATATAGGGTTATTCAAAGAGTTCAGAGATATTTTTGCTTGGGGATACAAAGATTTGAAATCATGATACCAGCATCATCCAACACAAAATTCCCCTCAAAGAAAATCAAAAGCCTTTCAAACAAAAGTTGAGGAGAATAAATCCTCTCTTACTACCTTTAGTTAAGGCAGAAATTGAAAAGATGCATAATGATGGGATCATTGTACCAATTAGATATTCAGAATGGGTATCGAACTTAGTTTCTGTTAGAAAGAAAACAGGCGAAATCAGGCTCTGTATTGACTTCAGAAATTTAAACAGAGCCTCTTTAAAAGACACCTACCCCTTACCCAAGATGGACCATATACTTCAAAGGGTAGTTGGGTCAAAAAGGATATCCTTCTTAGATGGGTTCTCGGAGTACAACCAGGTGTTAGTGCTCCCAAGTGATCAAATCAAAACTGCTTTTACCACACCTTGGGGCACCTTTATGTATGTCAAAATGCCTTTCGAATTAATGAATGCAGGGGCCACCTTCCAAAGGGCCATGGACATAGCCTTTTTTGAAGATATTGGCTATTTCATAATCATTTACCTTGATGACATAACCGTTTTCTCAAAAACTGATGAGGAACATTTGATTCACCTGAGAAGAGTTTTTGAGAAGTGTAGGAAATTTGGCTTGTCATTGAATCCCAAGAAGACCCTCTTTGGTCTCCAAGAAGGTAAACTTATTGGCCATATAATTTTGGAAGAGGGAATCAAAATAGACCCTACAAGGATAGATGGCATATTACAAATCAGTCATCCAAGAAGCCTCAAAGAGTTGCAATCTTTCATCGGAAAGATTAATTTTCTAAGGAGGTTTATCCCTAATCTTGCTGAGCTATTAAAAAACATTACAAACATGCTTAAGAAAGATGTCGGTGTAAAATGGACTTTACCAGCTAAACAATCATTCGAACTGGTCAAACAAGCTCTTACTCAAACACCAGTCTTGATTAGTCCAGATTTTACCAAAGACTTTTACATCTTTTCTTTTGCATCTGAGCATACAATAGCTGCAGTTTTACTTCAAAAGAATGACTTGGGGCAAGAACAACCAATATCTTTCTTTAGTAGGGCCTTAAGAGATGCTCCTCTCAAATATAACATCATGGAGAAGCAAGCCTTAGCATTAGTGAAAGCTTTAAAAGACTTTAGGGTCTATATTTTACACTCTCACATAATTTCTTTTGTTCCACATACTGTTGTCGAGGACATTCTAAGTCAAGACCCTGATGGTAAAAGGGGAAAATGGATTGCAACTATTCTTGAGTATGACTTAGAAATCAGGCCCACCAAACTAGTTAAAGGGCAAGGATTAGAAAAACTTATGGCTAAGTCTAACTTCCAAGCACTAGAAATGAATATGGTAGATGTGTTGGAATAAACAGAAGAATATACTCCTCCTTTTATTGAAGAAACATTTCTGAATTCTCCTTGGTATGCTGAAATTATTTATGTGCTTTTATATTTAAATGCCCCTCCTTCTTTGTCTAAAACTAAAGCTAGATTTTTGAAACAAAAGGCTTTGAGTTTTTGCATCTTAGATGGGGTGTTATATTGGAAAAATGTTGTTGGAATTTTGCTTAAATGTTTACTTGAAGATGATGCAGGGAAAATCATGCATGAGTTGCATGACGGAGAATGTGGAGGACACCTCTACTGGAAGGCCACAGCAAACAAAATTCTTAGATCTAGTTACTATTGGCCTACCCTTTTCCCAGACACTCAAAAGTTGGTCATGTCTTGCCATAAGTGTCAAATCTTTGATGGCAAAAGAAAACTCCTTCCCTTACCCTTACATCCCATCAGAGTTGAGGCACCTTTTCAACAATGGGGTTTAGACTTCATTGGGGAAATTCACCCATCCTCCTCAGCTCAACATAAGTGGATCCTCATAGCCACTGACTTCTTTACCAAGTGGATAGAAGCTATACCCTCCAGGAATGCTAATGACTCTGTCATTATCAAGTTTCTTGAAACAAATATCCTATCCAGATTTGGTTGTCCCAGAAAAATCATAACAGACAATGCTGCTGCTTTTAAATCTAAAAATATGGTTGATTTCTGTTACAAATACCACATAACCTTGGGCCATTCCACTGCTTACTATCCCCAAGGAAATGGATTAGCTGAATCTTCCAACAAGAGCCTCATCAATATCATTAAAAAACTATTGGAACAAAATCAGAAATCATGGCACAGTAAACTGGTTCATGCCTTATGGGCTGATAGGTTAACTACAAAGAAATCAATAAATATGTCCCCCTATCAGCTATTTTATGGCATGGATGCAGTCTTTCCCACCTCATTAGGAGTGCCAGTCATGAAGCTCCTTCAAGAAGTGCAGGTTGAAGAGAATGATATGCAGAGGAGAATCAATCAAACCATCCATTTACAGCAGACCAAAGAAGAAGTTTATGAGAGAACACAGTTGGTCCAAGAAAATATGAAGAAGCTATTTGATAAGAGAACTAAGGCAGACAATTTCCAAGTTGGAAATGTTGTTCTTAAGTGGGATTCAAGGAGAGAAGAGAAGGGAAAACATGGGAAGTTTGAGAACTTGTGGAAAGGTCCCTATATTGTTCATGTTGAAAGGAGTCACAATGAATTTTTCTTGAAGGAATTGAATGGAGAAGATTTGTATGGAGGTCTTGTCAATGGCAGAATGCTAAAGCATTACTTCTGCCAGGAATCATGAATTTCAAAGAATTTTATTTTTTCATTGTAAATATCATAGTCTGAACACTGCATTCAAGGTTATAAAAATAAAAATACAAAAACAAAGAAAGAAAGAAAAGAGGGCAGATTGTGAAAAAAGAAAGGTACAACCCCATACCAAAAAAGAGAAACAAATGTGAAAGTGTGCAAGCTCAAATGCCACTTCTAAAGAACACACTTCTAGTTAGTCAAACAACCTAATCTTGACTAATTAGTTTTAAATTTTCTGCTGATAGGATTGTGAATTCGATTTACCAAACTGTTTAAATCTTGGCTTATTAGTAGATAGTTTAGGATAGAAATTAAAGGTTCAAACATGCTCAAAATCTGAGCCTAAGTTTCCAAAGAGAATGACTCAAATCTGTTTCAATTTTTGAGTCAAAAAAGATGAAGGAAATGCTTTGAAATTTCAAATCCTAAGCCTTCCATTTTGTTTTAATTTTCTCAAAATAAAATCTATAAAAGTAAAATTCTATTTTTATGCCATAGATCAAATGCATACACTGCTCAATCCCGATCAGATGCTTTTAAATTTCTGTTGTAGAATTTAGAGAATAAAAATCTGTTGGACAGTTTAATCCCAATAGATAGTATATTAGGTAGAGAATCATATGGGCTCAGCTGTTTAATCTGAGTCCATGGAGAAATAAGGATTAGAAATAGATTAGATTTCCTACTTTCAAAAGAATAAAATGTTGTAAGAGAGTTTTCCAAGCCAAGTGCACTCTAAGGAAGAAAAAATGTTAGATCTATAGGATTGGGTAGGTAGAAAGCTTGTTGATGAAAGATCCATTGTTTTTATGGCTGCTGATATGTTTTTAGAGTAAAAGAAGATAATTCAAGGAAAGAAAGGTAGCCCAATGGATGAGGCACTGATCAGCATCCCAGAGAATGCAAGTCAGAAGTTCTTGATGCCTTCAAGAAGGCACCATCCCCAAGTGGAGCCACTGTTAGCCACCTATAAATTTTTTTATACCAAAAGGTGGCTAAATCATTTTTGGAGCCTTCAAGGAACAAATTTTATTGCAAAAAAGTGTTTGCTCTTGAACACTCTTGAAGGCCTCATGCCTCTGTCCAAATATTCACTGTTGTTCCCATTTCAAGCTCATAAATTCTACTGATTTCAAAGACAAAATACTGCTGCAAACACCATTTTCCCTTTCCTCACTTAAAAAAATAACCTCCATTTTGCTTCCCTTTTTCCTCCATAAAACTCCTCTATTTGTATGATTCCCCTTCTTCCATTTATGAAAATCATTTTTACAAAGTTAAAACTCGTTTTGAACTATGTCGAAACCCCCAAAATACTTCTAAACATCTTGAAAATGTCCTAAAAGAACAAGTATTTTGACTATGGGTCTAAGCCCCTTTGGGCTAAATCCAAACCATTTCCCCTCCATGTCATTAGGGGAATTTTGAGGTCTAAAATGGGCCTCCTAAGAAAATAATAAAATAATAGCTAAATCAATAAAATAATATTTATGAATTTGCAATTCACTTTTTGCACCACAATCAATGTAACCATGGTTAAATTCAATTCAAAAGTTGTACCAAAATAAAATTAATAAAAAAATCATATTGATGTGACTATAAATAAGAATGAGTTTTTCAAAAAAAAAAGTCATTATCATTGAACAACTAATGCATTTGTCCTTTGTACTTAAATAATTTAAAATAAAATATAAATATAAATTCATAAATTATTAATTATATAATATGTTATTAATTAAAATTTATATTATTTAAATTGTATAATAACATGTAATTAATGTACTATATAAAAATAATATAATAAATGTAATATATTATTTTATGTATGAATTTTATTCAAAAAGTGTGAAATGACATTTATTATGAGTACTTTACTTTGACTTTAAAAGTACTTAGAGCACTACCATGGTTAACCATGAGTTTTTATCCACCATTGAGAATGTGACAAATAAGTACCTTTAACTTAAACAATGCCACCTCAACCATTAGGGAATCTTCATTTCTCAAAGTTTAGGAGGAGATGTAAAGAAATGGTTTAAAAACTTACCTCCTAACAAAATAAATGATCTCCCTGCCTTGCATCAAACATTCATCAACAAATGGGAACTCAAAAAGAATCCTCTCCAAATACTAGCAGAGTATAGCAGCCTCAAGAGAAATCAAGGGGAGAGTGTTCATGATTACTCCACTAGGTTCAATAGCATTTACAATGCTCTTCCACCTCACATGAAACCTCCTCAAGGCATGGCCTTGGTAAGGTATCCCGAAGGCCTTGATGCTGAAATGACTTATCAGTTAAGGGAGAGAGATTACTTAACCTTAGAAGACATGCAGAAAGGAGTTGTGAGCGTAGAAGCAAACATAATTGAGAAAAGAAATAGGTTGAGATCAGAGAAGAGGGTAACTTATAAAGATGACCTACTACCCTCAACCTCAACTTTTGACACAAAAATCAACAACCTAGTGAAGGTAATGGAGAGGATGCTTGAAAAGATTAATTTGAATGATAGAGTGCCCCCAAGAGAACCTCAAAACAACTAAAATAGAAACAGAAATCAGAATTATAGAAGAGAAAAAAATCAAGACAAAAATAAGGAAAATGAGCAAAAAATTAGACCTCCCTTCCAGCAAAACTATGTAGATCAATATGAAGAAGATAGGGAGTTGGAAAGGTTGGGAGAAGCTCATGTAAACTTGATTGGATCAGACAGTGAGGATGATGTTTTCCTCACTAAGGAAGAACAAGTTTTCTTCTCTGATCACAAAAGAAACACCTATGAAGATTTTGATGACTATAGATTGGATTTTGAAAATGCAATCATGGAGGTGCACAAACAATATGATCTTAGGAGCAAGGGGAACATAGATAATTCAAAGGATAAGAACACTAATACTGCTATCAGGAAAAACACAGAAACTCAACCCAAAAAGACAGCAGAAAAAACCAACATTTTGACCAAGAAACCAGACATAAACAAAGACAAAAATGTCCAGCCAAATGTTGAACAGAGTACCCCTAGCACTTCAGCTAGTGGTCCTAATAAAACTGTCCCAATTACCAGTCCAAACAAGGTTCAACAAATCAAAATTGCTAAAAATAAAAAAATTGAAAAGACAGATGTAAATATGAACAAGTCAATTGTTCCTTTCAGCCTTTTGGGAGAGATTGCTAAGATAAAAATTACCATTCCCCTTGCTGAACTAGTAACCCAAGAAGTGTAAAAAAACCAAGTTTTGAAAGCTTTGAACTTAGGAGGTGATACTGACACTTTGAACTTGACAGATGACAAGCCTGAGTTGTTGTTTGGTCAAGAAGTTGAAGGTAAATACCAAGAAGGGGTTGTCCCTCCCTTCTATGTTAGCTTGAACATACACGAGAAAATTTTACACAATGCCATGTTAGATTCAGGAGCTTCACACAATCTAATGCCCAAGGTGGTAATGGAAAGCTTAGGCTTAGAAATTAATAAACCATACAAAGACTTGTATTCCTTTGACTCAAGCAGAGTCAAATGTTTGGGTTGGAGTAATCAAAGACTTGTGTGTTAACTTATCCCAAATCCCTGCTAAGAGTTTAGTCATGGACATAGTTGTAGCTGACATTCCCCCTAATTATGGCATGCTCTTATCAAGATCTTGGGGAGCCAAACTTCAGGGAAGCCTTCAAATGGACATGTCTTATGCCACCATCCATGTTTTCAACCAAAGCAGAAGACTATACAGGGAATCTCACATGAAGTACATGGTGAGCAACATAGACAAACCAAACAACTCTCCAATCTATTCCATTCAATCAAGTTTAGATTCCTTTATCTTGTACAACGAATATGAAATCACTCAACAAGATAAGGAAAACATAGACCAAATCAGTTCACCAGAAAAATCAAATCTTCCCTCGAATCAAATTCAAAACATTGACAATCAACAGCAACAAGAAAATGAAAATGAGTCAAATATACTTTGGACAATAAACTTTGATGGGTCCTGTAATAAAACAAGTGTAGGGGCAGGTGTTTGGATTCAAAATACGAATCAAAGTTTTTCATATAAATTAGATTTCCCATGCACTAATAATATTGCCGAGTATGAAGCACTTCTCCTAGGCTTACAATTGCTTAAACAATTAGAAGCCCAGAGGATATTAATCTTAGGAGATTCTGAACTTATCATAAGACAAATCAAAGGAGAATACTCACGGTAAATCCAAGGTCAGGAATATCGAAACACGCTCTGATTTATTGAAAACCTTTGAAAAATATGAAACTTAGAATAATCCTAGAGCACCTAATCATCTAGCAAATGAACTCGCATTCAATTCAAGAATCGCCAAATACCTAAGATAAATGAACAACTTATTCTCTCGACTCTTATTCTCAATCCCATTGGCTCAGTGATTTGGATTCATCCGATCCCTTGCGAGAGATATTTCCTTCCGATGAAGCCATCGTGGAAACTATGTCTCTCGAGGATTTACCATGGGATGATGGTCATCATCGTTCCTCATTCATGCCTGGTCTCAGAACCATGTCTACGTGTCTTGAGAGGTTTTCATCTCAGGTTCCTTCTCCTCCACTTCAAACGCCTATTCCATTGCATACTGTGATTGTGATTTC